>PVKS010008844.1:0-66536 GCA_004027875.1 Aplodontia rufa
AAAAAAAAAAAAAAAAAAAAAAAAAAAAAAAAAAAAAAAAAAAAAAAAAAAAAAAAAAAAAAAAAAAAAAAAAAAAAAAAAAAAAAAAAAAAAAAAAAAAAAAAAAAAAAAAAAAAAAAAAAAAAAAAAAAAAAAAAAAAAAGAAAGAAAGAAAAGAAAGAAAAAAAAGCACATCAAATTTTACACTGTCTTAAAGCTGCCACCAGAAGTGACACACATAAACTCCACTCAGATATTATTTATGAAAACAAATTCTGTAGCCACACCTAACTTTAAGGGTATACAAAAGTGCAACCCAATCATGTGCTAAAACACAGCCAAATATCCATGAACACAAGAAATCCCTTTTCCTTTATTTTCAATCTTACAAAGATAGGTGCCATCCATGTGGGTAAAGTGAAGGGAAGAACTTGATGTTCCCCTGGTTGATCACAGTGACTGATGAGTCCAGTTCCCATCAATATAACTAAATTCAAGGTGGAATTGGCATGATTATTGAGGTCCAAAATAGATTGGATAATGCTATTCCTCCTTTAATTATCCAAAAAGATAGGTAAGTGGTCCAGCCCAACCTTTCAGAACCCAGCATTAGTATCCACAACTCCCCTGAATCATTTGAGGGAGGGATTAATCTCAACAGATTCTGCAAAAATGTGGCATGTTGGACCTAATTTGTCTTCCAGCAGTTGCAAGGTAGCTGGTTTAAATCCTAGCTCCCTGATCCATTTTGATTTGATTTTCATGCAAGGTGAAAGATAAGGGTCTAGTTTCAACTTTCTGCAAGAGGCTGTCCAGTTTGTACAGCACCATTTGTTGAATAGGCTGTCACTCCTCCATGTTATATTTTGTCCCCCTTTGTCAAAAATCAGATGCTTAAAGATTTGTGGATTTGTTTCAGGGTCTTCTGTTCTATTCCATTGGTCTTCATTCCTATAGCTTTTGGGAGTAGGCAAAGACTTTCTCAACATGACTCCTAAAGTGAAAGAAGTAAAGTAAAAACCCTGTGAATGGGATGTCATAAAGCTAAAAAGCTTTTGCACCACCAAGGAAATGATCAAAATTGTGAAGAGACTTCCTACAGAATTGGAGAGAATCGTGGCATGTGGTTCTTTTGACAGGGGACTCATATCCAGAATCTACAAAATCCTCAAAAATCTCAACCTCAAAAACACTAACAACTCAATCAACAAATGGGCCAAAGAGCTAAATAGAAACTTCTTAACAGAGGGCACTGAATAAGACAACGAGTACATGAGAAAGTGCTCTAAATCACTAGGAATCAGAGAAATGCAAATGAAAACTACATTAAGATTTCACCTCATAACAGTCAGATTCGCAAAAATGAAGAAAATAAATAATAATAGATGCTTGAGGGGTTGTGGAGAGATAGGCACACTAGCACACTGTTGGTGAAACTGCAGACTGACACAGCCCCTCTGGAAAGCAGTATGGGGAATCCTCAAAAAATTAGGGATGAACACATCATATGATCCAGCTATTCCTCTCCTGGGTATTTTTCCAGGGGATTTAGAATCAGCATGTTACAGTGACACAGCAAAATCGATGTTCATAGCAGCTCAATTTATAATACCTAAATTATGGAAACAACCCAGATGCCCCTCATTGGATGAATGGATCCAAAAACTGTGGTACATATATACCATGGAGTTCTGCTCAGCAATTGGAAACAATGATATTGCAGCCTTTGAAGGTAAATGGATGGGTATGGAAGAAATCATGCTGAGTGAAGTTAGCCTAAACCAGAGAGCCAAGGGTCGAATGTCTTCACTCATCTGTGGAGGCTGGAGCTAGACCCTGGCCAGTGTGAATGTGATCAGCTCTCATGTATTAAACCCAGCAAAGGTGCGGTGACACACAACCTAGGACATTCATGGAGATGTATTGGGAAGGAGGGAGGAAGGAGGTAGCCGGGTAGGGTGGGCAATTAGGGTGGACTCTAGATGGTAAATCTAATTTCAGAATATACACATATCATTGTTTTGTTGGAACCATTTTTGATTGTACAACAACTAAATTTCTTAATAAAAAAAAAGAAAAAATGTGGAGAGTGATGGAAATTTAAGAGAATACCTTCATAAATCACCTCCTTTGTGGCTGGTATCACAGAAACAAAAAACAATGGCAGTTATTTTAACACAAATAATTTATCAGAAAGCATTTTTACCTAAGAATAAAGAATTGTTAACTATACATCTAAAACGTCAAGAAAATACAATAAAGTGTCACAGAGATACTGTAGGTAAAGTTATTATCCTTATGACTGGAGGAGAAAAAATACTGATGTTATTAAAATCTAGAAGTATGGATGTAAATCCCATGAAATGCACAAGAGTTCAAAGAGTACACTAAGGTCCCACAGACCCTCAGATCTCTGAGAGTGGGGGCTCCCTCTGCTGGGCTGAACTTGTGTCTCTGAAGAAGGTGCCAACAGATTGACTGTTCAAGTTCTGGAAAATTGAATTCAGCTGCTGCTGCAAAAACAAACTGCTCGTGCAGGGGTAAAGAAGAAAGCCTGTGTAACCCACTGAAAGCCTGCTTGAAGCACACAGGAAGCAAAAGTCCCTTCTTCCTCCTCCTGTCTTGCCTTCTCCCTCTGGTGCCCTCTGTTGACAGAAATTATCATGAAGCCAGGGGGCAATACAGAAATGAGGTTTACATGCTCCCAGCCCCAGCATCACAAACCTGATTGCAGAAGAGTGGTTTGGAGCCAAGATATAGTAGTTTAATATCTGGCACAGCTGGGCTACGACAAGGCCAGCAGTCATTGCTAAGGTGGCTTCCCCAGGCAGGGGACTTGATGTGGAAATTGGACAGAAGGCCTTCCTAGAACATTTGGGAGCAAATTGAATCAAAGGATGAGTGAGTCCAAGTGAGTGTGCCAGAACAACAAAGTCAGAAGCCAGACTCTGTTTCATGACAAGAGAGACCGTGAGACTGGTATGGAGAGAGGAAGCTGATGGAGCTTGGTACATGCAGGAACACAGTATGGCAAGGGGAGAATACTGGTAATGAAACAAGAAGGTGAAGATATGAGTGTTGCCTAAATGTCTAAACTCTCTGAGATGGTTGCATGCTGGTGGGAAAGTTAAAGAGATAGTATGGATGGGGTGCTATAAACTGGAAAAAGAAAAGAGGGCAATAGAGTGTATCCATCTATTTATCAATCAGCCTTATTTTGTGTTTTAGAGGACAATAGGTATATAAATAAGTTTGTGTGTGTGTGCATGTGCGTGTGTGTGTGCAAGCTTACACATGTATATCCCTGGAGGATTTTTCTGAAGAACTGTGTAACATTGATGCATGGGCAATATGATATGTATTTATTATAGCTGGTGACAAGAATTGGACCTTAATGGAAAAAGTGATTGTTATTCATGATTTCCAAATGGTTAACTAGATCCAGAGGATTTGCATTAAACCAAGTCATTCCCCTTCCATGCTTGCTGGCCATGATGGATGGAAATGTCAAGTCCCATGAGATCTCTGAGCTCACATTTTCTTTCTTCCAGAATTGGCACCTTTTTTCCCACCATTTCTGCTCTGAGACTCATTTCTACAAACAATTCTAGTGGTACTTCTGTGGATTTGATCTTCAATTTCAGACTTCTTTTAAAGGGCATTGTCAGCCCACAACACAATTTCTAAGGGAGATATTGTTCTGACATCAAAAAGGCAGGGGGAATAAGAGAAAGCAGGTGACTCTGAATAGGAAATGCAAGCTTTTGCAGAATCATGGGTTTTCAAACTGGAAAGCACTTTAGGGATTACTAAGTCTAGTGTTTTCAAACTCTTTTTTAAACAGAAGAATTCTTTACACCTGGGTTTGGATCTTGCAATAATTTCTTAAATGAATGAATGGACAAGGCAGAATGTATAGTAGAGGACTTTGCAGGTAGAAGAAATTAGAGGATCAATGATGATAGAGTCATGATATATTCTGGAATCTGACGTTACTGAAGCCAAAGTAAGAGGGACAAGAGGGGGCGAGGGAGGATAAACTCATTTCCTGCATTTTGACCTGATCCTATGGCTAATCACTGAAGAATAAGTGACAGTTTTTAAGCAATGGACATACAGAGTCAGATGTGACTGTCAAGTACACTGGGTCAGAGACTGTACAGCAAAGGAAAAGAGGGTGTATTAGTCCGGGTTTTCCAGAGTAAAAGAATAAATACCATATGTACACATACAGAAGAGGAGATTTATTATGGGGATTGGCTCACATTACTACAGAGGCCAAGAAACTCCAGGATATGCCCCTGCAAACCAGAGAAACCAAGAAAGCCAGTGATGAAATTCAGT
This sequence comes from Aplodontia rufa, assembly GCA_004027875.1. Classification (NCBI taxonomy): domain Eukaryota; kingdom Metazoa; phylum Chordata; class Mammalia; order Rodentia; family Aplodontiidae; genus Aplodontia; species Aplodontia rufa. The sequence continues at coordinate 4,324 of PVKS010008844.1, forward strand.
CCAAATCCAAAGGTCTGAAAACCATGGGAACTGATGGTAAAATTCTCAGTCCAATGCTGAAGGCCTCAGAACAAGAAGCATCAATATACAAAGGCAGAAGATGTTTGTCTCAGCTCAAGACCTGGGAAGAGGAGAGGAGAAGGAAGAGAATATTAACCTTTCTTTCACCATATTTTTGTTCAATTTAAACCCTCAACAGATTGAATTATACTTGTCCACATCAGTAAGAACATATCTTCTTTACCTGATCTATTGATTCAAATGTTTACCCTCATCAACACACCCTGAAATGATATACCAACTACCTGGACACTCCTTAGCCCAGTCAAGATGACACATAAAATTAATCATCACAGGGGCACCTTGCAATAATCATAAGGAAAAACACTAAAATCTATATTATCACAGAATGGGGGAATTGAGGCTAAGAAAAATATCAAAATATCAAGAGACATTTAGGAGAAAAGAATTGGATTGACTGAGGATAAAGACAGGGAAGGGCATGTAAGAATCTGCAATGACCCCCAATTCTCCAGCTCATTCCACCTGAGCTAATCATGGTCTTCCCTCAACTAAGGAGCACAAGAGAAGCAAAGATGTGGCAGCTATTGTGTTTTTTCAGACACGTGGATTTAGGCTCAAGTTGAAAACACTAAGGCTAAACTAAAAAAATGAAAAATAGTACGCTTCTGGATGGTGTAGCAAGAAATGACAATTGAGATTGAGAGATGTGACGAGGAAGGGACATAAAGACATAAAGTATAGAAAATACCAAGTATGACCACCTAATATTCAGATAAATCTAGTATCAAAGTCAGCAGAGATAAAGACAAGGCCTGGGAACCAGGGAATATTCCAGTAGGTTAGGGCCAATTTCCACAGAATTGCACTAATGGCTGAGGCCTTTCCCCATCCACTGCCTTCACAGGGGCTTAAAAGCCCAGTAGTCCATATTTAGCTTCTGACAAAGGATATGAGCAAAACACAGCTTTATCTGTCTGAGTGCTTCTGCATTCCACTTCCAAGGAAGCATGCAACCATTAAGCTGGAAAAGGGTTTCTCCATCTCAGGGGAGATGGAGCTGTGTGGGTAGTGACTTTGGCGAGCAGTCCAACCTCAGAGGAGGAGTGTGAATTGCCGCCCGCACACACAGAGTGGCTCTCCTCAACTGCCTGCCAAGGATGGGATGGTTCTCAACCAAATCAGTCTGTGGCTGCCAAAAGCTCTTGTGAGGGCCCAGTTTTCCAGCAGGAAACGTAACCTGAATTGGAAAACATGACTGTAAGCTGGAAAACAAACAGCTCAAAATATCTGTGTCCTGAAATGAACCATAAGCCATTCTGTTTCCAGAACAGAGTCCACTTAGCCAAAGGAGCAGAGGGTCAGGGGAGATTGCAGGAGAAGAGAGGGACATAGGATGGAAAGACCAACTGATGGAAGAAAGGGAAAAAAGAACTAAACAACAAAGGGAACACTGTACTTTTGCTATACATCAGGATCTGTGCTGGGAATCCAGGTCCTTTTTCTTCTGAACTCTCTCAACAACATTATGATTCATGGAAAAGCTGGAGTCCCTGAGGTTAATTAACTTACCCAGGGTCACATAGTTAGAATGCAGCAGGATTGGAATTTGAACTCAGATTAAATGACTCCAAAATTAACATGCTTTCACCAGATTCCTTTACACCCAAAAGGAGAGAAAGGAATAAATGCCATTGGAAACTTCCTTGGAAAAGACTTCCTGAGTTTCTATTGATAAAAAAAAAAAAGATTAAGGATTTGGGAGAAATTGCCAACATCAGAAAATTCCTAGTTCCAGAATTAGGATTACAGAGTAACATGAATAATAAATTGGATACCTATAGGAATATGATTCTTTCACAGAAAACCTTCTCTTCTGTTCTATTCTGCTTCTATTCTGGCTTGTTTCTGCCCTCCAACACTCAACTTGGGCCATTTATATATACACTTTTACATATGATGCTTCTACTTGAAACTGTGCAGGATCAAAGATTTTAAGCAATTTAGCACATCCATCACCTGGCTAATAAATGACAGAATTAAGATTTAAACTCGGGTCTTCTAACTCCATTCGTACTAATTTCTACTGCAGAGTAGCTGTCTCTACAGCTTGTACTTAAGTACAAAGAAGTGCAAGATGAAAACTAAACACTAATTTCTCAATTCTAGCTGCTGATATATCTGAGTGATCACTGACGATCATTGATGACTTCACAGAGAGACTCAGGAGTGACTAGGGGTGATAAGAATATTATTTTGAGAACCATAAAGTGACAGGCAAGTGAAATAATTATCATTTTGATCACTGTTTCTCTTTGTTCAGTACCTAAAACTGTATTCATTTCAGAATGATAGTGGGAAAATATTGCAAAGGTAGGATACTCTGTCATTCACGTAAGAAATTCTGATTTTTCTAAAACCTGATGTGAATGTTAAGTGACTTGCTCAAGGTCACTCAGGTAGAAAACAGTGAAGCAGAAATACAAACCCCAGCAACGAATCCTCCTCAACTACAGCTGAACCCGCTTCAGAATCTTGCCTCTCCCTGTGCAGGTAATAATCCTATAAAATGAATAGTATCGTAATATATTGCCATTTTATCAAGAAGGCAGTGGGAAGTTACATTCCTTGTTCAAAGTACCTACAATCAGTGTGGTTTGCATTCAGGTATGTGAACCCAGAATTGGTGAAATTAACCACAACACTAAAACTGCTGCACTGTATTGAAGAAAAACAGGAAACGCAGAAAAACATAGGACTGGCTTATCTTTGTAATTTGCAAATCAGTGGTGTCTAAGTCCACTCAGGCTATGATAACAAAATATCTTAAAGCAGCAGAAGGTCCTTGTCGTAGTTTTAAGATCAAGGACCGTTGCAGCCCAATGTCTGGTAAGAACCCATTCTCTGCTTCATAGATGGCTTCTAGCTGTGCCTTCATATGGAGGAAGGAGTATGTGAGTTCACTTGGGACTGTTTTAGAAAAGAGCTAACTCCCAGTCATGAGCTTGCCACCTCATCACCTCCTAAGGCCTCACCTCTCAACATTATTGTGCTTCAGATGAAGTTTCAACATGTGAATTTTAGGGATACACAAACATCTAGATCATAGGAAACAGGGAAAGAGTCATCAACTGTCCTTCTCAAGCCAGCCCACTTAATCCATCTCTACGGGAAACCCAGAAATTCAGGGTCAGCATGTTTTCTGTAGCAGCCTCTTTACTCTTCCCTTCTGCAACCCATCCCTCACACTGCCACAGACAGAATCTTTTAGGAACATGGATCTTATCGTGCCACTTCCCTACATGAAAAACCTCAGTTGTTTCCCCTTTCTTTAGGGGGGAAAAAACCATGGATTCTAGCACCATGTTTCCAGAGCCTGTACCCTGCCATAGGAAGGAACAGCTCTGGGGGCTCAACTCACATTGCTTTCTTATTACCCCTCACAATTTCAGCTCCTGACACTGGGTGACTTCCAGTTTTGGGACTCGCAATGCTCTTTCCTACCCTATCTCTGCTCTGACTGCAGTGTTTCCTACACACTCCCACCTGACCTCCCTACTCCTTAAGATCCTTTGTCTTCCACTACCTTGTGGAGTTCCAGCCCAAGTTCCCATCCCTCCCTGAGGTGTCTTCTGTACCAATCACACACCTCTGTCACTCTTCACGTGACATGCATGTGTGCATTAGACTTGAGGACAGAGAGCGTGTATTAGTCATCTAAACATATAGATTTAGTAAGTGCTTGTGGAAATGAATTTAGCTGATTTCTGTGTTTTTTCCTTCCCAGTACTTAATCAAGATAGCAAACTGCCCTTTTGGACAGAGAAAATATTTCCCTTTACTGCCTCCCACCCTGCCACCGTTTCTCTCTCCCCATGTCCTTTCTTCCCCTCCTATGTACTCTGAAGAGATGAGAAAACAAAAGGCTCAATGAAAAGTAACTCCAAAGAGCTATCCAAATGCCAATTTGTTTTATTTCTTCTGTGTCTGCAAGAGGCAGAGGAGAGAGGAGAGGGTGGAGGGCTTGCAGCTGGCTGCGGGTAGACATGTCCCCACTGGGCAGTACCTCATGCTGTGTTTAATGGCAAGCCTACTTTGGGGGACGATGGGAATGGGGAGCAATAGATTGAATGCTGTGTGTACCAATTTCAAATTGCTAGCTACACCCTTTGCTAACACTAGTGTTTCATGTTGCAAATCCAGTGTTACCACATGACATAGTCAGCAAGTACACGTTTGCCAGAGATGGAATAATTTGTTATCAGCTGGAGGGAGACACTGACACAGTTAACTGCCAGAGATCCTTTTATTCAGATAGGCAGTTCAGTCCAGATTAACCATGACTGTCCCGGCTCTTCTTGGTGACACCTGCTATGAGCAGAATCTCCTGGTGAGTAGTGTTGCATTTTCAAAGAGAGTCCCAAATATGCTCTCCAAATAGTTTCTGACTTTCCCATTTTAGCTGTTTCATGATGATAGGAGAGGAGGCTATTTGAAGAAGAGACAATTGGAAAAGATCTCTATCTCTGGTCCTGTCTCCCCGCAGCCCATCATCCAATGATTTTGCTGACACTCCATCATGCCACATTTATTTAAATGCTCTCAGTGGTCTCTACAGCACTCAGGCTAAGGATGCGGTTCCAACCGAGGCAGGCTTGCGTGCCTCTGTGTAGCCTGGCCTTGCTTACTTTCCACAGGCAGCTCTTGCCTGTGACTTTGGATTCAGTAACACCAAACTATTTGTCAGTCTCTGCACGTTTTGTTTGTCTCCCTGCCTTTGCTCAAGCAGTTCCTTCTGCCTGGAGTGCCCTTTCCTGCACCCTGACCTCTCACCCACTTTGTTTAGCAAACTTCTGCTGATTATTTAAGCCTAGCTTAATTCCTCCAGCTTCATCTAACACTCTGGGTTAATTAATTTCTGTCAGGCTCCCATAGTCCTTTCACATTTCTCCTACATGTGTTACAGTGACCTGGGGTGCAGGGGAGCAGCATAATAGTCAAAATCAGGGCAAGTATTCAGGGAGGTAGTGGTAGGAATGGTATGTTCTGGATTCAGGAAAAAGGAAAACATCATATGCAGAGAATATAAAAACAATTAAAAATGAAGTACAAGATTTAGGTATTGCGAGTTTAAACAATTTCAGTAATAAATACTTGGCAGTCTAGTCCCACCTCCATCCCTGGCTAAAAATGCAGGATTTAGAGTTTAGACAATCCATTCCACCACTTAATAGCTGTGTGATCTTGGACACATTGCTTACCTTTCTGTTCTCAGTTCCTTCCTCTGTAAAGTAGAGATAAGAAAACTACTCATCTGGTTAGTTTGATGATTACATGAGATGCTGCATGCAAGCACTTACTACAGTAATGGGGACTAAGTAGCTTTCCCATAAATGCTAACTACTGTTTTGGCGAGGCTGTGTTCCTCTCTTGGGTTAAAGCTCGCTCACTAGCTTAAAGCTTCTGAAAAAATCTATCTTGCTCACTATTATATACATGTTGCCTAGCATAATAACCATTCGTTGAATGAGTAAATGGGTTGTATTCATCTCTGTATGCCAAGTGCACGGTAGAATATATGAATTGGAAATAGGCACACAGGAAATATTTGTTGGATGAATGGGTAATTGAACAAAAAGGTGAATGGTAAAAAACAATCCTAAATAAGAAACTAGAAGTCATCCTGAAGAGACAGAGAAACAGGGAAAATAGAGAAAGGGAAAGTCAATGGTGAAAATGAAAGAGGTCCAGGTTTACCACTCCTTGAACTATTCCAGAAAGTTGAACCTAATAAAATGGAGACCTAAGGAAACTGAAGAATCATGCCAGCCATCTGCATGGTTTGCAAAACCGTAGAGAGAGAAAGGAAAATGTGTCACATTGTGGGCTCCATGTAGCAATGAAAAGACATTCAAGAGGAAGATTTTCCCACAGCCTGAGACCTGTATTAAGAACAAAAATGTGATTGTGAAGAGGGAAATGGGATCTTCTAGTGCCTTATTTCAACCACTAGGTTAATGCTAGGTTGTTTTACTCAGTCAACAAAGTTCACTACTCTAATTCTTTGCATGTAGTGCTTGAAAGATATGTGACTAAAATAGGATCACAGAAGAATTACTCTCATATTTCAAGATGTGACATACACTAAACTCACTAAGATTTTCATAAAATACTTACATTAGAGTCATTAACAGGATAGAAAAAAAAACATTAAAGGCTAATTCAACAATGTTTAGAATTTCCCTCTAAAATACTACTTCATTGATTCTTAGCTCTAAAAAAATAGAAAGAACAGGCCATGTCTGGTTTCTGGGAAAACTTTGCTAGATCAAGCATCATCATCAGGATTCCAAAGGACCATAGAAGATTGGATTCAAACCAAGAAAATAAGATCTACTGCAAAAATTCCAAATCTTGGATGACATTCGTACTAGATGGAAAGAATCCTGCCTGGCAGTCACAGTTCCAACCATAATCCTGGTGTTTCCACCCACTGATCCAAACTCTTTCCTCTGGAGGCCAGAAGAATTTACATCATGTACATCACACCCTACCAGTTATGTAGAAATAGTTCCCATATGCTGTCAACCCAACCCTCTTAGGCTCATCTATCCATAGGTAAATATGCTCCAGCTAGTCTTCACTTACCATGGCTTTGTATATCTTCTTGAAATTTAAATCAGAAATGAAGTATCTTCTAAGATGTGTTAGGCCGAAATATTTTCCACTATCACCCATATGTCCCATATATAAAAATCTGAGGAATCATAAAAGTTGTCTTGTCTGATCAATGAGATACTATTCAATGAGACACTTTTCGCCACCATATTTCTGCTTGAATCCCTCCTGTTAAAAAGAAACCACAACATCCCAAATAACTTGTTGGGACAAATAGGCAAATAAGATGATAGCTTTTCTGCTGTCATAGAGAGGTTCCCCAAATAGTGATGTTTAGCAATATAGTGACTTATTCTTTTGGTAGGTGGTCCAAGTCTGATATGGCAGTTATACAAATATTAAATATGATTATCTTTATCCTTTGCTCTGTTCTTCTCAAAATGTAGCTTCTCATGATCTAGATGGCCTTTTCATCTCTAATCATCACATGAGTCTACATTCCCATCAGCAAGAGGGAGGAGAAAGGAAGGGTGGCAGTATATCTCTTCCTTCTGAAGGTCCAACCAAAAGTATCGCACATCATTTTTTCTCAGTCTCAGTTGGCTAGAACTCAGGCGCATTCCAGTTATACATGGCTGGAAAAAAATAGTCTTTATTCTACATTTAGCCAAAAAAAGGAAAGATTCTACTACAGTGAAAAAAAGAGGAAATTGATATTAGAGAACAACAGGAAGCTTCTGCTATATCAGCTTAAAGCCTTCCCCCAGATCTAGTAGGAATTTTCCTCTCTGAAACCTAAAATATTTTATTCTTCAGAGACAAAATAAAAAAAAATCACCCTCTTCAAAAACTTAAATACAACTGTCTTGGAGTGTATCATCATGAAATTTTTGCTTTGCTTAGAAAAGCAAGCATTCCTTTCTTTGTCTTCTATAGCATGGCTTCTTCATACTTCTATGTCTTTGTCACATTCCTCTTGTCTTTTTTTCCCCATGTTTCTTTCATCAGTTCACAATTTTAGTTCTAGAACTCTAAGACACTATTGCATTTTTAGCAACCACATTCCACAAGCTTGAATTGATGCCTGATATTTTCCATGAGCTATGCTTAGCTTTGGAAATAAGGAGAAGATGATGTCTAACTACAAGGAGCTTGTAATCTAGTGCCACATTACACAACTGGTGCATAATGACCTTAAAGTCAAGTCAATCCTCCTTAATATTTTTCACAAGAGCAACAATTAGGTCATGTCAGCATCATTTGAAATTTAAATTGAATTTTCACTTAATTGAGTGACTTTATGCTCAACTAAATTGTATCTCACCTTGGTTCTCATTGCACTGTTCCAACATTTGGGACTTAATTCTGATGTTGGGTATTACCATTTCCAATTTTATGGATTTGAAATTTCTCCTTTGACATTTGTGCTCAGAGAAATCAATGATATGAATAATTTCTGGAATTAAGGTATATTAGTCCATTCCAGTGGCTATAACAAAGTACCAAAGACTATTTGGCTTACAAGCAACAAAAATTTATTTCTTATAGTTCTTCAGGCTGGAAAGCCCAAGATCAGGGCTCCAGCATAATCAATCCTTAGTGAGAACCCTCTTCATAAAAAGCAGTCTTTTCCTGGATTCTCACATGACAGAAGAGGTAAAGGAGCTCATTGGGGTCTCATTCATAAGGGCACTAATTTTATATCAAGGGCTCTGTCCTCATGACTTAATCACCTAACAAAGGCCCACACACCCTAATACCATCTCATCAAGGGTTAGGATTTCCACATTTGAATTCTGGAAGGGACACAAGCATTCAGTCTAGCATGACCCAGTCTATATGATTCTCAGTATAGCATTTTTTGCTTTAAAAAAGGGTAGGGGAAGAAAAAAAATTAAATCAGGGTTTTCTTTTCTCTGTATTATTCTTCTTTTGTTAAGGATGCTTTATAATGCTCCTGACAGCATGATGGCTATGCAAGTACTCAGCCAATGCCAGCTGTGAATACAGACCAGAAGGTTCCCAAGCCCACCAAATAGCTATTGCTTTGATACTCCATATTAGTAACTGGTAATGTTGACACAACTTTAGGAATTAGGTGATCTTACCCTGTTTTGTGAGTTTAATCCTCATCAACAGAGGCTTCCCCCATGTTCTACCTCCTTTGTGGAAAGGAATTGCAAATAAGCTTGGTAAATTTTCAAAGTCTCAATATTGATAGAAAAAGATGATAGATGGATAGAGGATGATGATTGATAGATAGATAGATAGATAGATAGATAGATAGACAGATATAGATAGATAGATAGATGACAGATAGATAGATAGATTTTTTTTTGTATTCTTGGTCCATGAATAAGAAGCCAACCACAGTTGAGAAATTCTTACCCCAAGAGTTTCATATCAGTTACACAGTCACCCTTTTTCACAGGAATTTCCAGCTTACAAAGTGGAAGCCATTTTATTCCACTGCTTCAACTTTGTGCTATTACAATCATTACTTTCCTTTTTCTTCCATACGACAGAGGGAGGGACATGGTTAAGCAAGCATCCCAGGGTAATTTATTAGTGTTATCCAGAAAGGAGGATGGTAATTGTGATTTTGAGAATGAGGGAAATTCTCTGTGAGTTTATAGTCTCATCTGTAAATTGGTAACACTCTCCCCGAAAAAGGAAAAATAAACAAGTAGGAAAATGGATCTTTCCATCATTTCCCTTTTGGCAAAAGATAGAACACAGGCAGATAGAGAGAGGGGGGGAAGGAGAAAGAAAGTAAGTGCCACAGGGTTAGACAAGTGAAGAGAGAATCCATTCTCTCATTAATAAAAGAATGGGAAAGGCACTTGGCAGAGAGCTTTCAGGGCAAAGTACATCCTTTCACTACAGCTAATAAAAGCTCTGCATTTCAGGTGACCTTTGAACAGTAACAGACACAGAGAGGGAAAAGTTCCTGCAAATAGAAATAAATGTCTCATAGAAGGAAGTGACATCCAGAGCAGATCTACTTAAGGTAACAACTGAGAGCACACAGTATAATTGATAATGACCTGCAGCCAACCCTATGTCTCTTAAGGACTCACCTAGAAGAACCAGGATAATTTATTCATGTTGAACACCTGCTATGTGCCAAGCACTGTGCAAGGCAATCTTCAATCCACCCTGGACCATAACAGTGACAAATGTCTTTGTACACCACATTGATGGATACCAACCAACAGAAGCATCTGAACCTGGTTCCCAAGGTAGATAGGCACTTATGGAAGATGACTTTGTTGGAATTGATGTTCACATAACACTTTTTAACCACCTGAAGCATAGTTTCACACTGACTGTGAAAAGAATATTAGAAATTATGGAAAAACATTGAAAAATAGTAAAGAATTTTCTTCTCCATTTGCTGAGTTTCTAGTAGCAACAAAAATATACAGCAAAAATGATACTTTCAGATGAAAAACCATGAGACAGTCTGAAACTCCTCCATTATTAAATGAGATAATTTATACAACATTCCAGTGTGTTTCCTGGAGAAGAGTAGTCACTCAAGATATTGTAGCTATTGTAACAGAAAATTTCATCATTATTGTTATGATGAGTATTGTTATTATTATTGTTATTGTTATTTCTGTTCTATATGATTTATGAGGCCATTGCTTCTCCATTAGTCTAAAAGTATTCCTCTTTTCTCAGAGACGAATTGGGAAAAATAGTGGAAAATAACAAAAAAAACATTAAAAATTCTTAGAAAAATAGAGAGTACATTCTTAGAATGAATGTCAGCAATTTTTTATATTCAAGTAAAATACATCACCGTGCCTGAACTAGGATCATGTTGCCCATTAAAGGAAGTGGATTATGGACTCTAGAATGATGTAGGGGTTGGTGCTTACACCAAGAAAGGAGAGAGAAGTTGACTCTGCATAGATGGGTGGAGGAAATATTCCAGCTTTGAACTTGTTAAACCCTTTAAGTATAACCTAGAGGCAGCTTAGTTGCAAGCAACAGAAGCCATTATATTTGGCTTAAGTAGATAGCTCACAGAATTCACTGGAAATCCAAGGCAATAAGATTGAATGCCATTCAGCCTGGAACCATGAGAAATATCCAACCACATGACCAAAATTTGACGTCTGATACCCAATTGTTGCTTTCACTTGCCTCATAATACCTATGAGTAAGGGGACCAGAAAGCAGATCATCTACTACAGCTGCCGCAGTGGAACCAAATGCTTCTTCAATAAGGTCTGACTTCAAACATGGCAATTAGCTTTACTCTCCAAGTCTCTCATAATTATATCTACTTGTCAGAATCTCTAGGTATCTGCAAAATCTTAGCTGTATGGGAATCTCATAATGTAGATTTTTGCTTTCTAATCTAAATAGTATAAGAAAATATGGGAGAAAGTTATTAGAAGTGGGTGTTAAGTGAACTGATCTGTAGTATCTACCACATTGATGTCAGATTTAGAAACTGGGTAGATTTTTAAGGCATCTGGGGATCCCATTTCATGCCTAGCAGCCTAGTGCTACTCCAGGACTGTGGAGTGACCTCAAAAACAACAGGACTACCATGAACTTGATTGACAGGAAAAAAAAGCATGGAGACTAGTCATTTTGCTGAACTCAGGAAATCTCAGCCAAGGCCCCGCTGGCATTTCCAGTACTAAAAATTGCTCCTGAGATTTACCTTTTCACAAATGATACCATCACGTTGGAGGCATGGATCTAGATCAGCGTATTTCAAACTCAATCCTGCATAACACGCTCAAAATCACTTGTGAAGTTTATTAAAAGGTTCTTGGGGTCCACCCCAGATTCTGAAGCATAATCTCTAATGTTAGCTATGAAGTTGGAGAAACACTGTTCTGTGCTTGGATACATGCTATACAAGGTAGGGTTAAAACTCCCAGTTATTTCTATATAGATTTACTTCCAAAAGGTTAGTTTTCAGGTCAGAAAACTATGAAGGAAGAAGAAAGCTGGAAACTCCTTTCTAGCCTTGAAAACTTAAAGGCCATAAAAGAGGTAATATTAAGAATGTACTGAGATGACAAAATGCATAATTTTAATTACATTAGCATATTGTCATAATCAAGGTACCAAAAATATATAAATAAAAATTAAATTCATGCTAATCCAAATGTTTGTACTCAGAATCCCTTACTCAGTCTCAGCAATAAGGTTCTGGGCCTAGAAAATTTTTCACAGGTGTCTCCACAGCAATGGAATTAAGACTTTATACAAGTATGTTCTGTATTTATGGGTAAGCCAGACACTCTTCTGTGTTTCCAAGAGATGTTCACCTACAGAAAACCACAAAGATCAACCTCTACCATATGGAAGCATTTAAACATGGCAAATATATGGGAACTATGGGCAAGAAAGATCCATAAATACTGCTAGTTTAAGAGGGTGGGGAGGATAAAGTGGGGGGCATATATGATGTGTGCATGTATGAAAATGTAACAACAAACCCTTTCAAAGTGTAAAACTATAATGTACCAATATAGGAGTTGGTAATCACTGTCTCAACAATAATACGGCAGAAGAAGAAATCAGGAAATCTGTCCATTTACAATATCCTCAAAAGGAATAAAACACTTGGGAATTAATCTAACAAAGGAAGTGAAAGGCCTCTACAACAAAAACTATTGAATGTTGAAGAAAGAAATTGAAGAAGACCTGAGAAGATGGAAAGAAGCACCATGTTCTTGGTTAAGCAGAATTAATATACTGAATGTGGTCATTCTGCCAAAAGTACTACACAGATTCAATGCAATATCCATAAAGATACCAATTTCATTCTTTACAGACATAGAAAAAACAATTATCAAATTCGTTTGGAATAAGAAACCTGGAATAGCCAAAATATTACTAAGCAAGAAAGATGAAACAGGTGGTTTTGCAATACTAGATCTATGATTTTACTATAAAGCTATAGTAACAAAACCAGCTTGGTACTAGTATCAAAATAGGAATGAAGACCAATGTATAGAAACGAAGTCTCAGAAAAACTCACAAATCCTTAAACATCTGCTATTTGACGAAGGGGATCAAAACATAACATGATGGAAAGATAATCTATTCAACAAATGGTGTTGAACACACTGAACAGCCACTTGCAGAAAGTTGGAATTAGATTCTTATCTCCCACCTTGCACAAAAACCAAATGGAAATGGATCAAAGAACTGGGAATTAAACCAGCTACCATACTACTTCTAGAAGAAAAATTAGGACCAACAATCCAGAATACGGGAGTAGGCAATGACTTTCTCAACAAGACTCCCAAAGTGAAAGAAGTAAATTCAAGAATTAACGAGTGGGAGCTGGAGCAGTGGTTCAGCAGTTATGGTGCTTGCCTGGCATGTGCTATGACATGGGTTCAAACCCCAGCACCACATACAAAATAAAGTGTCAGAGCAATGGAAGCCACATGGAAAATTGAATAAAATTGATTCTCTCTTTTATTACCCCCCCCTCAAAAAAAATTATGGGTGGGATGCCATTAAATTAAAAAGCTTTAGCTCAGCAAAACAATTGATCAAAACTATCAAGAGAGAACCTACAGAATGGGAGATAATCATGGCCTCTTATTCCTCTGACAGGGGACTAATATCCAAAATCTACAAAGAACTCAAAAACTTAATATCAAAAATACAAACAATTCAATCAATAAAAGGGCCAGAGAGCTAAACAGAAACTTCTCAACAGAGGAAATTGAGCAAGCCAATGAATACATAAGAAAGTGTTCTAAATCATTAGTAATCAGAGAAATGCAAATCAAAACTACCTTAAGATTTCCCCTCACTCCAGTCAGATTGGCAAAGATGAAGAATATAAACAATAACAGATGTTGAAGGGGTTGTGAAGAGACAGGAACACCAACACATTGTTGGTGGAACTGCTGACTTGTACAGCTGCTCTGGAAAGCAGTGTGGAGATCTTCAAAAAATTAGGGATGGACCCACCGTATGACCCAGCTTTCCCTCTTCTGGATTTTTTCCTAGAAGAGCTAGAATCAGCACATTCAGTGACATAACAAAATTCATGTTCATAGCAGCTCAATTTACAATAGTTAAATTATGGAACCAACCCAGATGCCCCTCCCTGCATGAATGGATCCAAAAGTTCTGTTCAGCTATTAGAAACAATGATATTGCAGTCTTTGAAGATAATTACATGATAATGGAAGAAATCACACTGAGTGAAATTAGTCAAACCCAGAGACTCAAAGGTCAAATGTTTTCCCTCATTTGTAGAGGCTAGAACAAAACCCAGGCTTGGGTGAAAGGTAGTCAAGCTCTTGTACTAGACCTCCTAAAGATGTAGCAACACAATCTAGGGGAATTATAGACAGGTAGGGGAAGAGGGGAGGGAAGAAGGGAGAGAAGAGGGAGGGATAATAGAGAGGGATCAAGGGAGATAATCAACAATGTAACCTACTCTTTAGCCCCACCCCAAGAAGCCAAATAATACTTATGCAATCATTTAATTCTGGAAAATTCACACACACACACATACATTTGTAACTGTTATAGGGGAAATCTAGAAGAATCAAGAGACTAGGTTGTGGGCAATATGGGGTTGACTGGATTAGGATCAAATGTGTATCATATTCTTACTTTATATGCACTTATGTTTGTACAACAACTCAACTCCTTAATAACAAAAAGATAAATGTATACTACATTAATAGAAGCATTATTCATAACAGTTAAAGTGTAGAAGTGATCCCTTGACAAAAGAGTAGATAAACAAAATGTGCTATATAAACAATGAAATGTTTATTTAATCTTAAAAAGGAAGAAACATTGTGTAATATGCTACCTCATGGATGAACCTTCACATTATGCCAAGTGAGATAAGGCAGTCACAAAAATAAAAATAAAATAAACATACTTTTTCAACTTCTATTAGGAGAGCTAATTCTTCCTGTGTTCAGCTAAAATCAATCAACATTTACTGAAAGCCTAAACTCTTTCTATGTATTTTCTTATATGCTTATTCAATTTTTAGAACAATCCTATGAGTATTTTTCCATAGTTTTTTTATCATATATATATTTTTTAAAAAGTTCTGAAATAGTGAAATGGCTACTATAGTCAAGAAAATTAATATAACCATTATCTCACATAGTAACCTTTTTTTCTAGAACTAAGAGAACCTCAAATGTACTTTTAGCAAAAATATTGAACATACTACAATATTATTAATATTATTATTTTTAGAAAGAAAGAAAGAAGGGAAAGAGGAAGGGGGAGAGAAAGAGAAAGAATCAACTCTATTTATTTTTTCATCTGGTCTTTGTTTCTCTAACATGTAGCTGTGTATGTGGTGCTGGGGTTTGAATTTGGCTCCTTGCACTTGCCAGGCAAGTAGTCCAACCACCAAGCCACTGCTCCAGTCCCTCCATATCATGACTATTATGAAAGTGTAACAATAAACATGAAAGTGAAGATAATTCAATTAGGTTCTGATTCATTTTGTTTGGATATATACCTGGAAGTTAGAGTGCTGTATCCACAGTGAGATACCATCTCACACCTGTTAGAATAGCTATTAACAACAAAATAGAAATAATAAGTGAATAACAAGTGTTGAAGAGGGTGTGTAGGAAAAGGGAAACCCATGCACACTATTGATGGGAATATCAACTGGTGTGGACATTATGGAAACCAACTGGAGGATCCTTTTAAAAATTAAAAATCAAGGTATTTTTTTTTTTACTCTGATTTACAGTTGAGAAAACTAAAGCCCCAAGAGACTGGGTAATATGCCACAGAGCAAGGAGAAAACAAAGGCCAACTTTCAGACTGTAAATCCAGTACTCCTTCCACTCTATCAGATACTCTCCCTAATTAATACTAGTTTTAACCTAATGTATAATTAATACCAACAACTCACTACATCTTTTACCAAAATACATTTTTACTAAGGACATTATCTCATTTGACCCTATTTTTTTATGTTTTTATTATTGTCTAGAGCACATGTATTTTTTTCTCCCCTGCCCCCTCCTCTCCCCACCTCCCTCTCTACACACACACATATCTATGGCTCCCCTAGATTATATGTTGCTCTGTTCATTTGACCCAACTGACAACATCAGGGACCTGGGCCAATAGAAACTCGTTGACTTCCTGGGTCCCAAAGCTCAGAGCAGCAGAACCCAGCACTGGAGTTCAACTTTTCTAATTCTAAATGTGCATTCTATCTACTACCTTAGAGCAAGACAAGGGGAATTAAGATGACTATGCAGCTAGTTTATGTTAGTGATCTGCAAGTCTTTTTACTACAGGAGTCCTAATCCTCACCATAGCCCTGCAGGAACCAAAGATTCTTTAAGACAAAAGGGAATAAGTGAACAAAATTATTTCTTAAAAAAATTTTTACATATATATATGTAAAAATCATATCATATCATATCAATCATATCAATTGATTAATCTGTCTCATATATATATGTGTGTGTGTGTACATATCAATTGATTAATCACTGGATAGATATGATTTATTAGGAACACTGTCAACAAGCAGAGAAAAATCATGACAAAATTTACTAATGTGGATCACAGAACATAAAAAAGAATGCAAAGTAGAGATATAAGAGCTTAAGAGAAGTATGGTAGAATAACAAAAGTGAAATATGAGAGGTCAGAGTTAAGAAAGCATGTAAAGGAAATATTAAAACATTAAAGTAATAAGGAACACATTATAAGCAATGCATAAAAAAGGATAGAGTACTATGAAATCATACAAAAGAGTAAGAAAGGTAAGATTTCAAAAGCCACAATTTTAACTCAAAATAAAAAATTTTTATAAAACTTAGAAAAATTATATTAATGAAAAATGGACTAAGAAATTCTTTCCTACCTATGGCCAGTATTCTTGGGGGAAAAAAAAAAAGACACAAGAAAAGCAATCAGTATATCTTTCTTTTTTATTTTTAGAGAGAGAGGGACAGTGAGAGAAAAAAGAATCGATTTTTATTTGGTTTTTCATGTGCCTTTTTGATGCTCTGACACTGTTGTGTATGTGGTGCTGGGGTTTGAACTCACCTCCTCACACATGCTAAGCAAGTGCCATACCTATGAGTGGCCACTAGAGCCCCTCAATATATATTTCTAAAAAAAAGTTAGAAAAAAATACTTGAATTTACGTAATAAAATGATGCATTATGTCTGAGAAAATGAATATCTCATAAGATAACTAACAAAAACACACCTCAATAATGTTATCACATTTTTAAAATAAACCTATAAGCATTAAAATAAAAATGTTGCTTATAATAGTAAAACATACCTAACTAATCTCAGATTTCTCCATGGAAATTTTCAAAAATAAAAAATATAATAGAACTGTGCTTTAAAAATCCTAGACTAAGAATTTTAGTAATTCAAATGTAAAGACAAAAGAACAGTGTATTTAACTTCCAAAAAAACCCAAAGAATATAAATTATAATTAGATTTTTTGAAAAACCTATTAAAGGAAAAAATGGATACATTGAGAAGTAAATTTTTAAAGTACTAAAAATTATCTGCCAATGATCATTGAATTCAGGTAACCATAAACCTAAGAAGATATTTAAACATAGAGGAAGAGTGAGACATACATAATCTTATAAAGATATGCACCTTCCTTGGGTCTTTTTTTTTTTCCCTAGGCACAATCGTAGTTCATTTATTTCCTTTCAATGCATTTGTTATTTCAAAGTGTGGATAAGTATTAGGTCTATAAAGGATGTAGACTATTCTATTACATGCTAGTTGGTCTAGAATTCAATTTTAAATGAACTATTTAATTCTCTTATCGTCTAGAATCTTGTGTTCTTGTCTTCTTATTGTTTCCAATGGCTCTTACTGAATGCTTTTCTGATTTGCTATCCACACATCATAGAGACATGTGCTTAACAATCCTAGCTTTCTATTGTTGTACAGAAAATATGATTTATCAAATGCTACATTTTCCTATGGTCAGATTTGTTTATTGACTGAAGCCATACCAGAGTGAATTAATTCTGCTTGATGACATTTCTTTTTTTAAAATTTTTTATCAGTGCATTATAGTTATACATAATGATGGGATCTGTCATCACATATTCCTAGATGCACACAATACAGTGATATAATTAGGTCAATATCCCCACCCCACACACGCCTCATCCCCCTGTCCTACCATTCCCTGATCCCTTGCCTCTCTTCTGGGTCCTATAAGTATCCAAAAAAAAAAACAAAAAACAAACAAACAAAAAAAACCTCTCAAGTACAGTGTCATAATTCTTACACCTATGAAGAACATTTTTGATGTACATGACTATAGTGTATATAGTAACATACTTATAAATGCTTGGAATGAACCTTGCTTTACCTCAATTCCAATATTTTCCCTTCTCCCTTCCAATAATCCCTTGCTATTCTATTCTTTTATATATGTGTGTGTGTATATATATATGTATAGACAATAGGATTAAGCATTTACATTTTTGTAAAGGCATGCAATATAGCTTGTTCAAATATCCTATGCAGTATCATGCAGCTGTATCTAACAAATTGCACTTTTTGCTCTATGATTCTATGAGTTTATCTACCTTTCTCCCAAGCCTGGGTTTCACTCCAGCCACCACAAATGAGGAAAAACATTTGGCCCTTGACTCTCTGGGTTTGGCTAACTTTGCTCAGCATGATTTCTTCCATTGCCATCCATTTACCTTCAATGGATGCAATATCATTGTTTCTAATTTCTAATACCTGAGTAGAACTCCATTGTATATATATATACCATAACTTTTGGATACATTCATCCAGTGAGGGGCATCTGGGTTGGTTCCATAATTTAGTTATTGCAAATTGAGCTGCTATGAACATGGATTTTGCTGTGTCCTTGCTGATACTAACTCCTCTGGGAAAAAAACCAGAAGAGGGATAACCGGGATTATATGGTAGAACCAACCCTAATTTTTTGAGGAGTCTTCAAACTGCTTTCCAGAGTGACTATATCAGTTTGCAATTCCACCAATAGTGTGCTAGTGTTCCTATCTCTCCACAACCCCTCCAGCATTTGTTATTAATTGTATTCTTCATCTTTGCCAGTCTGACTGGAGTGAGGTGAAATCTTAATGTAGTTTTAATTTGCACTTCTCTGATTACCAGTGATTTAAGCACTTTCTCATGCATTCATTGGCTTGCTCAATGTCCTCTGGCCCATTTATTAATTGGATTGTTTGTATTTTTGTTATTGAGTTTTTTAAATTCTATGTATATTTTGGATATTAGTCCCCTGTCAGAGGGATCACAGGCCATGATTCTCTCACATTCAGTAGGATGTCTCTTGAAACTGTTTTGACTATTTCCTTGGCTGTACAGAAACTATTTAGTTCAATGGCATCCCACTCATTGATTTTAGACTGTAATTCTTTCACTTTAAGAGTCTTATTGAAGAAGTCATTGCCAACTTCCATATGCTGGAGTGTTGGTCCTAATTTTTCTTCTAGCAGATGTATGGTAGCTGGCTTAATTCCTAATTCCTTGATCCATTTAGATTTTATTTTTATGCAAGAATGGAGATACGGATCTAATTTCAATTTTCCGCAAGTGACCGTCCAGTTTGTCCCGCACCATTTGTTAAATAGGTTATCTCTCCTCCATGTTATATTTTGACCACCATTGTCAAAGATCGGATGTTTAAAGATTTGTGGATTTATCTCAGTGTCTTCTATTCTACTCCATTGGTCTTCATTCCTATTTGACACCAGTACCATGCTGTTTTTAATACTGCAGCCCTATAGTATAATTTTAGATCTGGTATTGCAAAGCGACCTGTTTCATTGTTCTTGCTTACTAGTGTTTTGACTATTCTGGGTTTCCTGTTGTTCCAAATGAATTTGAGAACTGCTTTTTCTATATCTGTAAAGAATGACATTGAAATCTTGATGGGGATTGCATTGAATCTGTAGAGTGCTTTTGGCAGAATGGCCATTTTAATTATATTAATTTTGCCTAACCAAGAGCAAGGAACATCTTTCCATCTTCTCAGGTCTTCTGCAATTTCTGTTTTCAGTGTTCAATAAATTTCCATGTAAAGGTCTTTTACTCCTCTTGTTAGATTAATTCCCAAGTATTTTATTCTTTTAGAGGATATTGTGAATGAGACCAATTTCCTGATTTCTTCTTCTGTACTAATATTGTTAGTGTATAGGAAAGCTATTGATTTATGGGTGTTTATCTTGTAGCCAGCTACTTTGCCAAATCTGTTTATTAGCTCTAGCTGTTTTCTGGTGGAGTTTTTTGGATGTTCCAGATATAGGATCATGTCATCAACAAAAAGGGATAGTATGACTTCCTCTCTTCCTATTCTTATCCCTTTGATTTCCTTCTCTTGCCTGATTGTGTTTGCTAGGCAGGGTTTCGAACACTATATTGAATAGAAGTGGTGAAAGTGGGCAGCCTTGTCTTGTTCCCAAGTTTAGTGGAAATGCTTTCAACTTTTCTCCATTTGGTATTATACTAGCTGAGGGTTTGGCGTATATGGCCTTCACAAAGTTAAGAGAAGTTCCTTTGATCCCTATTTTCTCTAGCATTTTGATCATAAAAGGGTGTTGGATTGTATGGAAGACCCTTTTTGCATCTATTGAGGTGATCATATGGTTTTTGTCCTTAATTCTGTTGAAGTGATTAATACATTTATTGATTTGCATATGTTGACCCAGGTTTGCATACCTGGAATGAATCCCACTTGATCATGGTGAATTATATTCTTGATGTATTTTTGAATGCGGTTTGTGAAAATTTTATTAAGGATTTTTGCGTTGATGTTCATGAGGGGTATTGGTTTGTAGTTTTATTTTGATGTGTCTTTGTTGGGTTTTGGTATCAGAATTATAGTTATTTCATAAAAAGTGTTTGGGAGAGTTCCCTCTTTTTCAATTTCTTGGAATAATTTAATAAGAAGAGGTGTTTACTCTTCTTCAAAGGTGTGGCAATACTCAACAGGGAATCCATCAGGTCCTGGAATTTTCTTCTTTGGAAGACTTTTAATAGCTGCATGGATTTCAGTGCCTATGATTGGGCTGTTTAGGATTTCAATTTCATCCATGTCAATTTGGGCATGTGTCTAGAAATTTGTCCATGTCCTCCAGATTATCAGATTTAGAGGAATATAGTTTTTCAAAATATGTTCTGATAATCTGTTTGATTTAAACGTTGTCAGTGGTGATCACCCCATTTTTATTGGTGATTTTGTTGGTTTGCTTTGATTCTCTTCTTCTTTTAGTTAAATTAGCTAGGGGTATGTCAATATTATTTATTTTTTTCAAAGAACCAGCTTTTTGATTCTTTTTATTGTTTTTGTTCTCAATTTCATTTCAGCTTTGATCTTGATTATTTCCTGTCTTCTGCTGGCTTTGGAATTAGATTGTTCCTCTTTTTGTAGAGATTTAAGGTGGGACATAAACTTATTTGTTAGGGATCTCTCTGGATTTTTAACGTAAACACCCAGTGCTATAAATTTTCCCCTTAAGAATGCTTTCCTGGTGTCCCAAAGGTTTCAATATGTTGTATCTTCATTCTTATTCTCTTCTAAGAATTCCTTAATTTGTGTTCTTATGTCTTCTTGGATCCACTCTTCATTTAATAGGGTGTTATTCAATCCCTATGTATATATGTGTGTTTTCTGTGATGATTTTTGCTATTAATTGCTAGGGTCATGGTATCATGGTCTGATAGGATATATGGAATAATTTCTACTTTTTTATATTTGCTGAGATTTCCTTTGTGAACTAGAATATTAACTACTTTGGAGAAAGATCCATGTGCTGCTGAGAAGAATGTATAATCTACCAATTTGGTGTGGAATATTCTGTAGATGTAGTACGTTCAATTTGTTTGATTCATTGTGTTGTTTAGACTGGAGATCTCTTCACTGCTTTTTTGCTTTGATGATCTGTCTATTCGTAATAAAGGTGTATTACAAAGACACCTTAAAGATAAACTCCAGATAGAAGAACAGGTAAATATTCCTCAACATCCACAGAAAGAGGACATTCAATAAAGGTGCAGACTATCTATAGACACCGAAGAGAGCACAGAACTTACTAAAAAAACACAATGTATATGAACCACAACCACACAACTATTCTAACACTGAATATAATAGTCTAAATGTACCAATCAAAAGACACAGACTAGCAGATTAGATCAAAAACTAAAATCCAACAATATGCTGCTTACAGGAAACCCACCTTATAGCCAATGACATCCACAGATTGAGGGTGAAAGAATAGAAAAAAATTTACCAGGCATACGGCCTAAGAAAGCTAACTGGAGATGCAATTCTTTTATCCAACAACATGGACTTGAAACATAAATTAATCAGAAGCGATAAAGAAGGCCGCTACATCCTAGTAAAGGGAACAATAAAACAGAAGGAAATAACCATAGTAAATATATACTCTCCAAACACCAACGCCCCCAACTATGTGGAAAAATTACTCCAAGACATAAAAAACACTAATGGGTCTTCTTTTTTAATCCATTCTGCAAGCCTATGTATTTGTAATTGAAAAGTTAAGATAATTAATATGCAATTTTTATTATTTCGTGTCATTTTGATTTGTTTCATATATTTAATTCAGTTTTAATTTTCATTTGCTTAAATGCTGTTCTTGTGAGTTTCACCTGTTTGGGAGCTCTAGGCTTTGTTTTTAAGGTCCTCTATGTGTAGTATTTCTTAAATTATTTCTGTAGTGCTGGTTTAGTGCTCATGAATTTTTTTTGTTTATTCCTAGATATATAGTAATAAGAACTCCAAAAGAAAAATGAAGAAATAAAGGGTTAAAGTAAATGAAGAATGCTGCTTTCATCACTGCTTAATAGATATTGTCTTTAAAATATAGAGAAGTGAGTATATTATATAAAATTAAATCAATGGAGGTAACAAGCGAATGTAAAGCAGTATAAACCTATAATCAAAATAAAACATACATTATTTGATAAAAAAATTTTCAAGTTACCATTAAAGCAAATATAAACCACAAGATTTGGCTACAACATTAGAAAAAGCCATTAATGTAAGATGGAATAAACTCATATTAACTAGAAAAAAGAATTAAACAAATCCAAAAATATGCCATACGTGACAAAAACAAAGGGAATAAAGTGAATTGAAAATGGGCAAATTCATTCAAGAAAATGTAAAGAAAAACATGGGCCTTACTCTAACTAGATAATGTCAAATGCAGAAAACAAATTTAAAAAAAAACACCTATCTCTACTGATGGATACTTTAAGCCACCATGATTACCTCAGTAGTTATATACAAGATAATATATATCAAACTGTATCAACAAAAACTTGAAGTCAATAAAAGGAGAAATAGACAAAAATATATTCATATCATGAGATGTTTAATTTTCTTCTCTCTGCCCAACCTGACAAATAATTTAAGAAAAGACAAAGACCTAAAAGTGTAATACATAAAGTGTGTTTAGTTCATTTATAAAGGAACCTATTCTCTGAAAAAAGAGCAGACACTTTTTTCATCAGTTGAGTTAGTGTTATTTTATTTAAAGAGAGAGGAACAGTGAGAGAGAGAAAAAAAAGAGAAACAATTTTTATTTAGTTTTTCATGCAGTTTCATTGCTCTGAGACTTTGTTGTGTACGTGGTGCTGGGGTTTGAACTCATGTACTCACACATGCCGGGCAAGCGCCGTAACTGCCAAGCCACCTCTCCAGCCCATTTTTTAAACTGACATAAAAGGGACTGGGAGGGTAACTCAGTGGAACTGTGTTTGCCTAACATGCATGAGGCCCTGGGTTTGATCTCCAGCACCACACACATACTCACACAAACTCACAATAATTGTTCATGTTTATGGTATACAGTGTAACTTCTGATGTATATGCACAATGCTTAGGAATCAAATCCATGTAATTAACATCTCTTCCTATTCAAACATGTATCATTTTTTCATGGTGAAATATTTCAAAATCTTTTCTTCTAATTTTTTGCAATGGACAGTACGTATTGTTATCTATACTTACCCTGCCATATAATAGCATATTAGAATTTCTTGCTCCTCTCTAATTATAATTTAGGGGACATTGATTAATTTTTTCCTCATTCCTATCTTCTCCCTACTTTTCCCTCTGGTAACCAACCCTTTACTCTAAACTTCAATAAGATAATCTCATGCAATACTTGTCTTTGAAATAAGCTTAACATAATGATATCCAGTTTAATCCATGTTGTCAAAAATGACAGGATTTCATTATTTTCATGACTGAATGATACTCCAATGAGTATATATATCACATTTTCTTTATCCACTCATTAATTGATGGATACTTAAGTTGTTTCCACTTCTTGGCTATTGAGAATAGTGTTGCAGTGGACATGGAAGTGTAGATGTCTTTTTGACATACTGATTTCATTTCCTTTACATGCCATCATATGATGGCTGGATCATATGATGTTTTATTTTTAATTATTTAAGCTACGTTGACAGTGTTTTCCATAATGGCTATAGTAATTTCATCCTTATCAACAGTGTACAAGTGTTCTTTTTTCTCTGCATTCTTGCCAGAACGTGTCATCTTTAGTTTTTTGGTAATAGCCATTTATAATGGAGTAAAGTAATATTTCTTTGTGGTTTTGATTTGGATTTCCCTGATGACTAGTGATGTTAGCATTTTCAATATACTTACTCTCCATTTTTATATTCTGTTTTAGGAAATGTCCACTGAGATCCTAATTGGATTGTTTGTTTGTTTCATTGTCGAGATCCTTATATATTCTAGATATTAATACCTTGTTGGATGACTAACTTCCAAATATTTTCTCCTATTCTGCATATTGTCTTTATACTGTTGTTTGTTTTTGTTGTGGTATAGAAATGTGTTGGTTTGATATAATCTCATTTCTCTATTTCTGCTTTTATTGCTTGTGTGGTTAAGGTCTTATCCAAAAAATCATTACATATGCCAATGTCTTAACGTGATTCCCCTATGTTTTCTTCTAACACTTTCACAGGTTGAGGTCTTAGGTGGTTTTTTTTTTTTAGTCAAATTTTGTGTACAATAAGATACACATGTCTACTAGTTTTGTTCTTCTACATATCCTGTTTTCCCAAGTGTCTTCTATAAAGTGACTATTTTTCCCCAATATTCTTTTTCCAAAGGTTTGGTACTGTAATTGGTAATCAGGTGGATGTATGTGCATGGATCTATTTCTGAATTCTCTGTTTTGGTCCATTGTCAGTTTTCATACTGATTTGCTACTACAGCTTTGTTGCATGTTTGGGGGTCAGGAATTGTAATGCCTCTAGCTTTATACATTTGCTCAGGATATCTTTGATTATTCAGGATCTTTTTTGGTTTCATATAAATTTTAGAAGCATTTTTGTTTGTAATTTTGGGAAGAATGCCATTAATGTTTAGTGGAAATTGCACTGAATCTATAAATTGCTTAGGTAGTATAGGTATTTTTAAAATATTATTTCTTCCAGTGCATGCACATGGGATGTATTTTCATATTTTTGCTATATCTTTTTTTTGCTATATCTTTTTTTAATTATCCATAAAATACTCACTAAATGATTTGTCTGTTAAACTACACAGGAAATGTCAATGAACTAGCAATACAAAATAACGTCCTCAGTCTAATAAAGTAAATGAACAGGAAAAATCCATATCAAACATTGTGATTAGTGGTGAAAGACTGAAGCTTTCCAAAAGAAATATGTTCATACTGGCCACTGATACTCAACATTAAAGTGGAGGTCTTATTTAGGGCAATAAGGCAAGAAAAAGAAATAAAAGACATCAGATTGGAAAAACAAACTGAATATCTATTTTCAGATGGCATGATTTTGCCAATTTCTGAAAAATATAGAAAATTTTAAGAAATCCTCTAAGTTTTGTTTGGAATTAAGAAGCAAGGTAAACAGAGTTGAAAAGTACAAGATCTATATGCAAAAATCAATTTTGTTTCTATCTACCAGCAATGAATAATCCAAAATGAAATTAACAACACAATATCATTTATATTCGCAACAGAAAAATAAAATACCTAGGAATGAATTTTTAAAAAGAAGTACAAAGTTTATACTTTGAAAATTATAAATGAATGGCAAGACATCTCATGCTCAAAGATCAGAAGACATTATGTTACATTGAGATGGTAATGCTCCCCCAAACTGATCTATACACTCAACAAAATCTTTATCAAATCCATGCTTGTTTAATTTGCAGAAACTGGGAAGCTTATTCTAAAATTCATAGGAAATTCAAATACCCAAGAGAGCGAAACTATCCTTGTAAAAGAAGAACAAAATTGGAGTACTCACACATCCTAATTTTGAAATTTATCACAAAGCTTCAACAAATGATAAAGTATGGTACTTCACAGGATAGGCAAATAAGTCAGGAATAGAATCAAGAATTCATAAACAAAATTATACAACTATAGTCAATCAAATAAAATTGAACACAAAAAGTGAATTCAAAATACATGATAGACCTAAATACAAACATCAAAACTATAAAACTCTTAGTGGAAAGCATAGGAGTAAATTTTTGTTCTTTGACTAAGCCAAACATTTTTAGATATATCATCATAAGCAAAAATGGCCAAAAAACAATAGATGAATTGGACTTTGTCAAAATTAAAAACTCTTGGGCTTCAAAGGGCATTATAAAAAGAGTGCAGAACAATCCCCAGAATGAAATAAAATGTTTGCAAATCATATGACTCATATAGAACATATATCCAAAACACACACATACACACACTTTTAACTCAATAGCAAATAGTGCTTCCCCCTGAAAAATGTGCCAACAATCTGAATAAACATATCTACAAGGAAGATACACAAATGATCAATCTATCAATTGAAAGTACTTATCATTAGTCATTAAAGGGATATGGTAATCGAGCCACAAAAAGAAATCACTTTGTACCCACAAATATGACATAATTAAAAAGAGAATACTAATAAGTTTTGACAAGTATGTGAAGGAATTGGAATACATGCATTTCTTATAAGAATTTTAAATGGTACGGATACTTTTTTTTTTTTTTAAGAGAGAGGGACAGTGAGAGAGAGAGAGAGAGAAAGAGAGAATCACTTTTATTTAGTTGTTCACATGGCTTTCAGTGCTCTGAGTACAAGGTGCTGGGGTTTGAACCACGTCCTTGTGCATGCCAAGCAAGTGCTGTAACTGCTGAGCCACCACTCCAGCCCTGGAACAGACACTTTGAATAGATTTGGCAATTCCTCAAGATGTTAAACATACAGTTCCTATGTGACCCAGCAATTGCATACCTCAGTATCTACCCCAGAGAAATGAGAACAAACGTCTGCACAAAGACTTATGTGCAGTGTTTAGAGGAGCACTATTCATAATATTCAACATGTAAGAAATGGTTCAAATGCCCATTAACAGAAAAATAGATAAATAATGTGTGGTATATACATACAGTGGAATGTTATTTAGCAATAAAAAAGAATGCTAATACATTATAAAATATGGATGAAATTAGAAAACATGATACTAACCAAAAGAAGACAATCACAAAACTCCCTTAAATGAAATGATTTCATGAAGTGATTATAAATGGAAATGTCCAGAACAGAGAAATGTATAAAGATGAAGTAGATTAGTGGTTACCTAGGCTGGGGTGGGGACAGTTGGAAGGAAATGCAAACTGACTGCTTGAGTATGGTATTTTTAATTTGATTGGTTAGTTGTTGTTGTTGTTGTTTTGAGATGATAAAAACATTTAAAAATTGTGCTGATTTCACAACTCTCTCAATATACTAAAACTACTCCATTGTATATTTTAAATGTGTAGATTATACAGTGTGCCAATTATATCTCAGTGTGGTCATTAAATAGATAGCTGTCAGTTCATTTAGTTTTTAGAAACAGTAGGGAAAAGCATAAGTGTATAAATGAGAAGCTAGAATGGTGATTTGATCACATAAAGAAGTTAAAGGATTATAAACATTTATTTTATTTGACCATACAAATTAACTTGAAGACCTGAAAAAACTAGATGATTTTTCTAGGAAATTAGAAACTATACAGGAGACCCAAGAAATATTAGAAAATCAACCAAATAAATTATCATGAGACACAGTTAAATTTGTCAAAGAACTACTCCCTGTAACTACCAAGGAAGACAGGGTGGTGATTCAGTTGAGCTTCATAAAATCTTTAAAAATATATACATTACAAATACTCTTTAAAATATTCTAGAATAAAGAAAATATATTTCAAATTCTCTTGTATGAAGTCAGAAAAACATTAGTATCAAAATTTGATAATGATAGACACAACTTTTTTATGAATCCTTATGAAAAATAAATCATAAATAATAAAAGCAAACAGAAACTAGAAGGTACATAAACACAAAATATTTTACAATCAAATTGGGTTCATACCAAAAATCGACCAATATCAAGAAATATAATATCATATTAAAAGATTAAAGAAGAAAAACTACATGATCATCTCTGTTAATGCTGAAAAGACATGTAACAAAATTTCATGTCTTTTCTTGATTTTTATAACTTTTACTACAGTAAAAAGCAATTAGTACTTATCTAAAATGATGGGAGAGAGACAGACAGACAGATAGGCAGACAGAGAAGTACAGACAGATTCCAGCAAACATACAAACAAAACACTGTGAGTTCTACCTTACAAGAAAACACAGAAAGGTTTCCTGTCCAAGAAAGATATAAGACAAGGATTGTAGATGCTGTCCTTTGTAGAAATATAAAATTAATTTCATGTCATGTTTACATAGCAAGATAGTAAATATAACAGAAAAAATGATTTTATATATGTATATAATAGCATAAAATAACCACAAACACAAGATATATAGAAATAAACTTAAAAAGGTGCATCCAAAATTTAGGCAGCTTTAAACTTACTAAAAACGCAAAAGAAGTTTTTAATACATGGAAGAAATTCCACTCTCAGATAAAAAGACAAAATAGAGAGAAAAATGTCTATTCTATTATCAATAAATTTACCTAACCCTAATAAAAATAGTAATAGGATTACTTTTAGAATTAAACAAATTATTATTTACATGTGGGAAAATTATCATGTAGGAATATACAAGAAAAGTCTAAAAGAAAAAGAAAAATCCTTATAAAATTAAAATCTCTATATTTCTAAATGAAAAATAAGGATCCCTACAACACAAATATTACATGGACCTACACAAATAAATTGAATGGATAAACGATTTAAATGTAAAAACTGAATCCTTGGAATTCCATGAGAAAAAAATAGTTTTGTAATATAATAAGTGTGGATATTCTCAGTGTGTTATAAAACCCAGAAATCATAAAAGATTTCTATGTATTTTGAAATTTTATGCATGGTAAATAAAATGTAAATAAAGTTAAAAGACAACAACAATCTGAGAGAAATAACACGTGCAAATGCTATTTTTTGTGTGTATATATACAAAGAGCTATTATAAACAAACAAGAACTTGACCTACCACCTTATAGAAAAGTTGACAAATATGAACATGCTTGCAGAAGAGAAAATACAAAACTTTTAGATATAAAAAGCTCGAGAGTCATATTTTGACAGGAATAAAATAGAATGGTATAGGTGGTATCCAGACCTTGGAACGGACATGGCAAATACAAGGTCATACTGATTTTTAAAAACATAAAAAGATCAATAGAGTAGAGGAAAGGGAACAGGAGAGGGAGGATGAGGAGGGTAAGGAGAAGTAATAGGGATCAGTCCCTATTGGAGCAAAGTATATTCCATGCATTTATAATATGTCAAAATGAATCCTAACATTATGTATAACTATTATCAACCAGTTTAAAAAAAGAAAGAAAGAAAGAAAGAAAAAAATGCAGGGTCATGGGAAACTGGGGGCATGTTTAGAAAACAGGGAATAGAGAAACTGAAAAAGTGAATGGGGACTTTAGCCTTCTGAAACCTCATTCAACACGCTTGATAGGTTTGGTTATAACCTCCCACTTCCTTTCCTCTAAACTTACAGCACTGGATTCTTTTCTATCAGAGAAAGAAAACCAAAGGGTTTGGGCGAAGAGCAGAAGAGGGGAAATAGAAAGGAGAGAGTATGTGTCAAGATGAAAAATGGTAGGGAAGTTAGAATGGAGTTCACTGGAAGGGAAAATGAAGCAAATTTTTAAAAACGGGAAAAATAAAGACTGTTGATTTTTGTTTCGTTGATGCAGCTGCAGAAGCAGAAAAGAAACGCAGGGAGGAGAGGCCATTGCTTCACAGGACCCACAGGAAGTAATAGTTCACTAGGGATAAAGGGGCAAAAGACATGCTGAATGATGGTTTTCCATCTGCAGTTACAAATGAAGATAGACCAGGATCAGGTTTCCAGGAATGCAAGAAGCGGGCAGACGAAAATCAGAGTGGAAACTAAACGTCTTTATAAATTAAGACACGAGGATCTCACAAAAGCATGAAAGCTGTGAAGGGAAGGAGAATCTAACACTCAGAAGACTGGCCTGAGTTCACTTCATCCTCCAGAGCTCATCTGGTGGGGCAAGAGCTGCCTAACCCAACCCAATCACAAGTACAGAGGAGGAAACAGACTTCCAGGGGCCACACAGTAGCTCCCAATGTTAAGGCTGCAACTTTGACCTCTCTCCCCAGAGAAAGCCTACTCAGGCTCTGCACTTTACTCCACATTAGTAGTGCTCAAACTTAGGAAGACTGTGGAACGGCTCTGTCTGCTCTTTGAAGCTTAGTCCCTGTGTAGTAGCAGGAAAAGGTCTGAAATTTTTTTTCTTTTTACTTTATCCATCCAATCATTCTTCATTCATTCATTATTTGTGCAAAAATCTATTGGATACCAGACTAGGCACCTTGTACTCTGATGGGTACTAGTGAAATAAAAATAAATTAAAATTCTCAGTAAGGTCTAACAATCTAGTGGGAAAAGAGAAATAAAGCAGACGGAGCAAAATGATCAAAGTAGAATCTAGATGGAGGAGCTTCTGGCTTTATTAGAGATTATTATCGATTTTTGTATAATTTTGAAAGGCTTTTATAATAAAATGTTGAACATTCCTAATTACAATGCAGTATAACAAGCGCTTATTAGTGCCTAACCCCACACTCAGCCCATTTGATCAGGAGGAGGCCATCATCTTTCCAGTGATTGTTAATGGCTACCACACAAATTGAGTTCTGTGATCAGACAAGTTTGGAAAGCAGTGGGTTAAACAAAAGAAAATGTGGTGCTGGAGCAGTGGCTCAGCGATTACAGCACTTACCTGGCATGCTTGCGGATGTGGGTTGGAACCCCAGCACCGTGTACACAATGAAGTGTAGGAGCAACAAAGGCCACATGAAAAACTAAATAAATTGATTCAATCTCAATCTCTCTCTCTCCCTCCCTCTCTCTCTCTCTTGCTGTTCTCTCTTTTAAAAAAAGAGAGAGAAAGAAAGAAAAGAAAATGTCTTTCTCTTAAAAAAAGAGAGAAAGAAAGAAAAGAAAGTCTTTCTTTACTGCTTCATTTATTGACATCTCTAAGACGGTCATGCAGTAGGACTCTTTAAGACTGGACATAATGTGTGAGATTTTCCAGGCTTATTTGATCATGGAATTTTCCTCTTGGTCTTTATCAGTAATAAGGTTCTGAGGACTGGCAGTGGGAAATACTAGATAAAAGATTAATTCCCATGAGCTCTGCCGCCTGCGAAGTGTAACGAGGGTGCATGGGGAAATCCCTTGGCACTGTGTGTGGGATTCTTCTTTCAGTTCACAGCCCCCTACAGAAATTTACTTTTCTTACGTAGGGTCGTTTAAAGCACACAGCCTTGTATGATCGTACTGGGATCCTTCCTAGAAGTTGGGTGATGCCCCTCAATGACCATCTTAAAACCTTCGTATAAATGTGTGGATGCTTTAAAAAACCCAAATGCATAAACAAATCTAAGGACTTTGAAAACATGCCATTAAGGACCCTGAAATGAGAAAGGGGTAACTCAGTCCAGAATGACACAGACCACACAAGGAAGAACTGAAAAGGAATAATGCAGGCAGCAAATATTTTTCTTGCTTTATTGTCTGAAAGTCCATTCATGAGGCAAAAGTGGAACTAAATATCAGATTCCACAGCAGAGTATTCATAATTATGCCTAAACAGGACTTTAAAGTGTACATAATTCTCATACAAGAAGACATTTCGAACAAGTCCGTTTGTTCTTTTTCAAATTCCCAAATCAAAGAACCTATTTGGGTACTGTGTAAGATGTGTGTAACCACATTGGTAGAAATCCACCAGACAATAACTTAAATTTTGCTCCCCAGGGTAGGTACACTAAGTAAACAGACCACTATGGAGAAAGCCCTCTCAACAGCCCTGACTCCTCCCTTCTTACATGAAGAGGAAGAATTACAAACATCACCCTTTGCTACAGTGATTTGTATTGATATACATTTTCACATGATTCTGACAACATTTTTATAGTGCATGAAATTACTGGTGCATGCATTACCACCACCACCCCAATCAAAATGAATTCACTGAAGATGGGACTGTGAGTTTTTTCCTTTTATATCCATGGCAAATGCTGAAGGTTCTAGTATGCCATTCTAAAGAGCTTGGATCTTATCCCAAGAGCAATTGGAAGCATTAGAGGCTTTTAAATAGGGTCAGTTTTTAATAGGGCTAGATTTGCATTTAGAAAGCCCTTTGGCTGGATTGTGGAAAGTAGATTAGAGGCAGGAAGCCAGGTGGCAAAGAGGCAGTGGTACAGGTGAGAGATGGGGAGGGCAGCGGTAAGGGCAGTAGCAAAAGGGAGGGGACCGCCAGAGGATTTCAGGACATAGTAGGCTAAATTTGGTAATATATGAAATGCCAGAGATAAAGATGTAACCTTAAACTTAAAAGATGTAACTGAGCTATCCAGCAGCTGAAAAGGGAATATCGGAAGGAGAACCAGTCTGGGAGAGAAGCGAATCAACACGTTCATCACAAACAGCCCTTTCTCAGAAAGCCAGGTTCTGCAGGAACACAGAGATATAGAGACAGTGTCCAATTCACCACCAGGCTAGGTTCCAGCTGTCTTTTTCACAAGTGAATCACTTAGACAATGAAATTCATTTTTTCCCAAAGAAGTGACACTACATTGCAGATTCTGACTGGACCTGAAGACGTGTGTGCAGTAATACAGTGTGCAGATCCATTTCAATGGCAGAGAGGACAAGGTTAAAGAAAGAGCCCTGGCCTCATGAGAAGAAAGTTTAGGGTCTAGATCAAGATTCACCATGTCTTAATCTTTCCTTCTGATTATTTCCTCCAAAAATAAATGAAAGTTCAAAATAATGTTCTATTTACCTAGAAGGATTGTTGTGAAGCTCAAGGGAGATAGTCTATGGGAAAATATTTTTTTGTGCTGTAGTATGTCTTATAAATCTAAAATTTGAAAGAAGCTATTCAGTACAGGACTCCTGAAGAGTAAGTGATTGTGGACAGCTGGGCTTGAAAGGTAGCTGAGAGTTTATTCCTTTAAGCATGAAAACATTAATTTTTTTTTGAAACATCAACCACTTCACAGGCATCTAAATCTTTCCAAAATATTACTTCTCTTTCAGAGAATCCTAAATAAAAGACTAGAAGCCTAAAAACCACTTGTTAAATAAAGGGTAGAGTTAATTTTTGACCAGCTGGTGTGGCAGCTCATTCTCAATCTCCTCTGCGTGTTCTTCCTCATGTTCCATATCTCTTCCTAGTGGAAAGGTCCAAGAACTTGAGCATTGGACCTATTCATTTCTCTATCTGAACTCACTTCCTGAGTGAAGTCATTCAGACCCGTGGCTTCAAAATATTTGCATATACCCATGACTTCCAATTTCATGATTCCAGTTTGGGAATTTCAATTAAACTCCTATCTCATGTGCATAACAGCCTGCTCAATATCTTCTTTGCATGTCAGATAAATATTCAAAATTTAACATGTACAGAGCAGATCTTTACATGTACAGAGCAGCTCATGCTGCAAGTGCAAAACCTGTTCTCAGACTACCCAACAAATGGCTGTCAACAAATGATTGTTTGCTTCATCTGAAATCCTTGGTGACAGCCTTGTCTTTCTTTTTCTCACAGTCTATATCCAAACCATCTGCCAAAGTTGGACAAACCATATTCCAATCTCTTCTCACCGTCTCCTCTGCTACCTCTCTGGCTGAGTAACTGTTATTTGCCCTAAACATCATAAATGAACTTCCTAACTTTCCCTCCTGCAATATCCATAAAGGGGCCTACATGAACACATTTATAATTCAGATCTTGCTCAACATCCTCTCATGGCTCAAAAATAAAATAAAAAATTCTCAGTGATCTACTAGGCTCTGGCATCTGATCTATTTCTCCCTGACCCTACTGCTAGAACATAATGCTAATCTTACTTCAGAGCATTTGTCATATTGCTTTCTTTCCCAGAAACTCCTCTTTTGATAACTATAAGGCCTACTCTCACTTCTCCCATATTCTAGCCAAACATTTTATCAGAGGAGCCCCCTCAACTGTGCTCAATAATTTAGCACCGCCATCCTTCCCCTCACCATTCTCTATCCCATTCCTGGGCTTTATTTTACTCTAGTAATTTCACGACATCAGCACACAGTATATATATATTTGTATATGCTCTTCCAGAAGTAAATGTGGCCATGGACTGCTGCCAGTGTGCAAACTCTTATCAGCCTGCAGTGAGAAACACATGCACAAAATGCTTTTTTTGCAGCTTGGGAGGGTAAGTTTGTCTATAAATCTAATAATAAAAAAATTATGACTTGTACTTTATATCTCTTTATTTTTTTCAAAATTGTTGTTTGAAATATCAATCTTGATGAAATCATAATTTTTTAATTAAAAAAACTGGTCTTTAATCAAAGATCATCTGAGAAGCATTGGTTTACTTTGTCCCCTGGACTGTGCACTCCGAGAAAGCAGCTTTATTTTCACCAAATATTTACCAAATATCTACTGTCCCTGACAATGGTTTTGGCCTCTGGGACTCAAAATTGAATAAGACATAGACAATGCTCTCTTGGAACTCACAGTTCACTGGAAACACATAAATACAAATGGCAATAGAATATGAAAGTCCAAAAAAACCCAGACGAGGCACTTACCATTCATGACTTCCGTGGTTCCATGTTTGCACATCTGAGAAGAAAGCCAACAGCTCAACTCTGTGATAAGCAGGGAATGAGTGGTCACAGGGAGCTTTGTTGGGGAGTCCTTGACCTGCCCTGGGATGTATTCCCTCCCCCTGTACATGCCAGTACTTCTGTGCCTCTTTCATTACCATCAACTTACATATTCTATACCTATTTGTTCATTGTTGACCCCAGTGGTATTCACAGCATGTCCCACGGCCAAGATCCTATTTGTTAACAGACTAAAATGAGATAGCTGCTTTTCAATATTTCTGTTTTTACATACACCACATCCATTCTCACTCCCAAGAGAGGAGTCATCCATATCCCATGATGGTCTGACTCCTTCTAAGTGGTAGAAGTTGTAAGCAGGAAATGAGAGAACAAATTACTGCTAGTATCCAAAAACTTACAAATATCTGAAAATGCCAAACTATAGTCAGGAAACTTTTGTTTACTTCATGTTCTCTGGACCACAATAAAGAGAGAAGGAGAAGGAGGAGAAGGAAGGAAGAGGAGGAGGAGAAGGAAAAAAAATGAGGAGGAGGGAAAATGGTACCATCTCTCTCAGCTTTGCCTCAGAAAACAATGTACCTTATTTAATTGAGAAAAGAAATCACATTACTCTCTCCACTGTGAGCCTAGACATTCTTTGAATGTAAGCAACATGCTTCTAATAATTGTCTCCACCCCGAACACTCAATACACATTTGGTACAGTGGGCCATGCACCCCAACAATCAGAAAAAATCCCAATGATTTCTCCAAAAAAAGTATGCAATTTGAGATAATTAACAAAAATGAAAGATGAGAATAAAGGTTTAATGAACAAGGCATGTTGCATAGCCCTTTGATTTTTTTTAAACTTTACAATGGACCAGGGACATAGGTTATGCCCGTTCTATAAATAAGGAAACAGGCTCAGGGATGATACGTAGTTTAGGTGGAGTGATTAGACTTCAAATCATGTCAATCCAATTCCAGGAATATAGACTTAAATACACCCAGGGGGAAAAATATGGTAATGACAAGGACTATTAGAGTTCCTAAAATTGTATTATAATTGGTTACAAGTGTTTTTAGTTTAAAAATTTATAGTGTCTGAGGCATCAAAAAGAGTACAGAAAAGGAAGAGGAGGAGGACATTATGGTGTACAAGAATAAAGAAAGAAATGGAAGATGGGGAGAGGAAGGGTGAGGAGGGAAGAAGGAGGAGAACATAAGAATAAGAAAGAAGGGAAGATAAGAGGGAGAGAAGGGGAAAGCTAATTTTCGTAACTTCCATATCAGAAAAAAATTCCCCAAAAGATAAAATTTCTTACATGAGATTTTAAATAAAAGACATTGAGCTAAGGAAAAAGATGTGGTTTTCTACAAGTCATTTCTTAATTAAATAACATCGAGTGTGTCCTATGGTTTATATTAGGCCAGGTGTTGGAATTCTATGGGTATGGTAGCAAACAAGGATTCCTGATCTCATAGAGCTTAGAATTCCAAAACAAAAGTGATTGGGCTCCCTCTTTTTCTCATTAGCAATAATAATATTTTCAAATAGATGTTCTTGAAAATCAAAATATTCTATTCTCTAGAATGACAAAGGAGTAATAAGAAAACTTCAGTCAAATCTCTTGGCAAGTTCCTGAACTAACTAGCCTACGGACAAAGCTTTCTGGAGGGCCTAACCTGACCCAAAGATTAGATCAGGGGATATAAAGTATGTCTCTTTGCCCTATTTTTCCAGATACCGTTTTAGAGTCTGGTTTAATAGAGGTCACAGTCCTAACTCTGATCCGAAGACTTTCCTCTATTGGTAACGGAAGGAAAATCCATTTGTTTTAGGTATCAAGTTACTGGCAAGGAGAAATGATAGGCTGTTGAAGAAGTTGAGCGCACAAGTCTACTTCATTCAAATGCTCCTTTAGTGACTTCGTATTAACTAAGAGTCTTCTTTTTCCTTTGGTGCTGTACCTTTCTCCAATGCTCCCCCTCACTCCAGCCCCAACAAATAAAACAACAACAACAAAAAAATCTCTCACATTAGAAATGAACCCTTGGTGGAGACATTCTAGCCATCACTTGCTTCATGCTAGGGGAGTTCCTTTCCTCCATCATTCCAGACCTCATTTGCTGTAACTGAATCTGAGTGCTTACTGTGTGGTAGGCATCATCTTTATATTGGAGATGCCCTCAGGAAGCTTACAAGATAATGTAGGACCTAAGCAAACACACAATTAAAATATGATTAGTGAGTGACTATAGCAGAGTAGAATTAGGCCAGGGATCTCAGGGAGAGAATGTAGGAATGATTGTTATATATTGCTCAATCATAAGATATAAATGTTATGCATGAAAATCAGAAAGTGCAAAACAACTCTATTTACAAAATCTCAAATTTACAATAAAGCAAAGTGTTTTGATTTCCTTGTTCTCTCCCTGTCTATATCTATGTTCAGATATAGTTTGCTTCTCCAGAATGCATATCATATTTTATAGTTTTCATTTAGTATATGTTTAGAATGTCTTTATATTGCTCTGATATTTATCACATAATCTTCTAAATCAATGTATCAGTTTTATAACAATTTCTCTATTATCATATATTTCCAAACTCTAGTATAAATGACACTGTGCTGAACACTTTCCTTTTGTCGTATTTTCCCTAGAATAAATTAATGGAAACAATTAAAAATACAAAATGCCTACATATTTGACAATTATTCATTTACAGTATCTGTCTTGCTTTCTAAAATGTTCACATTCATCCATCTTGCTGCTATTAATGGGTTTATGTGACAACTTGACTGCCATCCCAAGTGGTTTATTTTCCAAGCTGATACTACTCTAATGTGTATTAAAATGTAAATCTTTGCTAAATTAGTACAGTTGAACTAGTTTTCCCAAAACTTTTACCTGTTTGTCTTTTGAGGATCTTCTGATTTTTTAAACTTCAAGTTCATTCTTTAATCAAAACATTAAAGCATTAGCATGTCTGTTGTGAATATTTTCTCTTGCTATATTTTTGCCCTTTTTTTCTTGATCAGATAGTTTGTCTCCCATGGTCAAATCTGACTATTTTCAACTTCATTATTTAACCTAATATCTTGATACTTATAATATCAGCATATCTCTAAAAATGTGACATGATTTCCATTTCTATTATGCTGACTGGCTGTATTTTTAATGCCGTTTTGTATGAGGTATGACTCTTACTTCATCTTCAAAATTGATGGCCACTTATGTAAAACTAAATATTAACTATTCTCTAATTCACATCTAATACATTTTTACTTATTTCTTTTTTATGTTTAGTCAGATGGTACTACTTCATTCTTTCAATTATTGAATGTTTTCTCTTAATTTTAATATGTGATGCACTGATCTGTTCTATTTCCCATTCTTTGATTATTCAGCCTTTTTCAGATGAGTTTAATAATCATTTGATGATGTTAGCAATTTTACTGAGATTTTTGAGTGATAATAATTTGAATCTATAAATGCATTCAAAAAAGGCATTACAGAATTTAAAATTCCCTACAAAATCTCACATCACTCTTCATTTAATTTAAAAACTGTGATCTATAGTCAAATGTTCTGGATTTAATCCCAGCTTGGCATTCAATGTTTGGTCCAGGAAGTGTCACTTAACCTCTTTATACCTCGATTTGCTTATTTCCTCTTCTTTTTTACATGAAAGTTATGTAGGTTGGTATTGTAAAATATTTTATTTATATAATCTATTTTTTCTTTTTGTTCTTTCTGTTGGCATTTTAAGAGATTCTCATAATCTCCTTCAAATCTTTTTTCATTACTTAGGCTTCTAGTGTTTGGTTTTTCACCTTTAATTATATGCTCTGCCTTTCACATTACCTCTCCGACAATCACTGAGTTGTTTTGGTTTTTTGGGCTTTTGTTTTGTTTTTTCTTCATCTATCCCTTTTCTCTTCTACTCTCATAATTTAATTATGTTATTTTTATTTTCTAAAAATAGATAAAGCTACATACTATTCTTCTACATCCTTGTTTTTTGGTATTAGATCTTACCTCATACTTTTTAAGTCCAAAATCTACATTTAAATATATTTAATGCTTCTGTATGGGTGGAACTTTCCCCTGCCATAGCTGGATAGGATGAAATGAAGCTCATTCATTAGATTCTTCAGAAAGGACTCACACACATTGTTTGCTAAGTTCCCAGGTATTTAAACTGTTTTTCCATGACCTTGACGTTAAAGTACAAGTTGGCTAGATAGAAAATCTTTCACTAACACTATTTGCTAAAGTTTCTTGGAAATAGTGCTTTACTCTTGATGGTTCAGGTGCCAACTCAAGTTTTTCTCATTGAAGTGAGCTTGTAATTTTGTCTGGAGTTTATTTGATATTTTAAAATGTACTGTTACAGATGATGACTCACCATTGAATGTTCTGGTCAATTTTCTTAAGCATATGGCATACCCTTTCAATATGTTAACTTTAGATCATGTTTTTCCAGAACAGCTTTTTTGGATTATAGTTTCAAATATAAGTTCTGTTTTGTAAATTTCTTTTCATGCTTGAAGAACTCCAATTATAGATATTTGAGTCTTCTATTCCTATCTTCTAGAGCTCTTTCTTTTGAACAATTCTACTTTATTTTATTGCTATTATTCTCTGATCTATTTTCTTTCCATGTCCTAAGACCTCTTCCTATATTTGCAATTGAATCTGTTCTTCTTAAACAGTTTTCATATTATCTTCATGTTTTAAATGACTTCATCTTTTCCTTAAAATTCTTTTCTAAGTTTTGTCAAAACTAATTTTTTGGGTCCTGGAATATTCTGCCCATTTCAATTTTGAGTTTTTTCAATTTTTCATTTGAGGATATTTTTCATATCTGTCTGCTAATACTCAGTTTAGAACAGGAGAATGTGATCTGATTTTCTTGTGCTTCATGATTAGTTTTAGGGGAAGGAGTTTCCTTTTTTTCATATTCCAGTATTTTTTCTACTTATTTTCCAATATCTTATTTTTGTCACCTAGCAATAAATGGCTTGTGTAGCAGATGTTATGGGTTTGGAAATATTACCAGATTCCCTTTCTAAAAAGTATTCTTTTCAATTGTTAGAATGGAGTTATTCCTTTTAATCAGTAGATCCTTCATCAAAAGTCCCTTTTATTTGGATTGAGGATGAGCATAAGGATTGGTATGTCTTCTGATTTAATGATAGTCTTTTGCCTCTGTAGTATACTTTATTGGCAAAGCTTGCTTTCTTTCCATTTACCACCAAATGTGTAGGACACACCCCCTGCTTTCAATTAGTCTACCGTGCCCTCAAAGCAGAGGCTTCTCAAAACTCTACGTTTACTCCCATGTGCTGAGAACTCTCTCTGTTGCAGTTCTCTAGTAACCAGCATTCAAATGCACCACATCTCAAAATCGTTCTCAGTATGTTCTCACTTGGCCAGGTCTTTCATTATAAGGGTGATTTTATTTGATTCGTCCAATGCTAGGGTCTTCCCCTGACTCTTGCTTCTTTTTTATGAAGCCTCAGCCTAGCTATTTCTCTGGCCACATGATCTGGCCAGGTCTTTCTCATACAGTTCTCTGTGGTTCTCTCTCTTCTGCCTCCCTCCTCTACTTATGAGAATGTCTATGGTTACATTGGACACAACTGGATAATCCAGGATAATCTCCCCATCTCAAGATCAACTGATTATTAGCCTTAATTTCCATTTTGCTACTTTAATTCCATTTTGGCCTTATAAGGTACCCAGGGATTAGGTTGTGGATATCTTTGAGGAAGGTAAAAAGTTATTCTGCCAATCATACCCTACTCATACAAAATCAGCAGGTTGTAGGATTCTATTCCTTTAGTGTGCTATAGGCATGGGTTATAGGTAGTTTTCTTTGCCCTCCTTATAGTACGTATGATTGCGGGGGTGGAAAATTTTAGCTTTTGGCAGTAACCACTCTCCTATTACACACTGAATTTAACTCACTCATTATTTCTAAGGCCAGAATACCATTTTCTATCTCTCTATTCCTTAGTTAATAATGTGCTTGTTGAAAAAATGTTCCCTATTCTTTAGAAAACCCCAACTCAGGGGACACTTCTCCTGATACCATCTAAACACAACCACAGAGTAATAGCTCCCATTTAAACCAACAAGATGAAACTGAATGAAAACAGAGTGAATAAACAAATAGAACCTCTGTTAGCCACACAGCTCCTTCCAGTCACTGCCCCATTATTTTAAGAAAGACTGTTCTCTCTACTCTACTTCCCCTATCTCTGTTCTATAATTAAAATACTAATCAAACTTTCATCACCACCATTCCACTCCAACTGTCACCATAAAGCCTCCCAGTGCCCTCAACTATACTGAAGACATTGGATCACATTTAGCCTCAAGCATACCTGACTTCTCAAAAAATATTTGGCAGAGTTGATTTCCTTCTTCCTCTTGAGGCACTCATCTCTTTTGCCTTCTGTAACAGCAAGCTTTCTGTTTTGTTTCAGTTTGGGTGGTTTGTTTTGCCCACTCATCTCAGGCTTCCTTTGTTGCCTCTTTGATTTAATCTCTAAATGTTTGGGTGCCCAGGGCTCAGGCCTCAGCTCTCAGTTCTTCTCATTTCCTTCTCAGACTCTTTGTGTTTCCTTGTCCATGTCTTCATGTGGACTACTTCCTGGCTTCACTCAGACCATTCTCTCCAGCCCCTCAGGGTGAATGTGTGTCCTCTGTTAATCATATCACCCAACACCTCTGTTTCTCTCCCTAAGGTGTGGTGGGTGGACACCATTTAACACGCCTTGACTGACACAAGGTGGACAAGTCCCATGTGTACTGCTTCCAGAAAGAAGCTTTATAGCCAGCTTCATCAGGACCAGGTGCTCAGATTGAACCTGCTCTGCAAGTCTATCTCAAAGTTAAGCCATGGAGCAGGAGAGTCCTCACACTGGTAGACATGGAGGAGGAGCCTGGTGATTGTAAGCTGTGGAGATTCAACGCTTATTTGATCACGCAGTATAATTTAGTATTTTACCCTATACCTCAATTATCATAAACTCAAAGAATAATATGCTCCATTCAATTACTTATTCAACATCACCCACCAGAATGCCAATTCAGGAGGATAGGGACATGGTCACATTCACCATGTTGCTACCATCTACAGCAGTACCTGTAGGTGCTCAACAAATATTTGCAGAAATTATTAATGAAACTTTATGCTTTGGGAGCATAGTGCAGGCTGTTCCGACATGTGTGTGCAGGTATTCTAGGGCTGTTATAGTTCTCTTAAGGGACAATATATAAAGAAAATGGCAACCCAACAGCTCAGCTCTAAAACTCAGCCTCTTTCCTCCCCTTCCTCCCCTGTGCTGATAAAATGGCATACCCAGATAAATTCATCCCTGACAAGAGGCCGCAAGAGGTGCCCCCATTCTAAATCACACAAACAGCACAAGCATGGTTCCTACACTCGAGGGGGTTCCCTACCCCCAAAACCTCATGTCCACTCAGCCAGGTCCTCCTCTCTACTTTAAGGAGAAAGCAGGGGTGAGGGGAAGCCCCATTTCTTGCATGGGGAGTCACACAGCTGCCACAAGGGGCTGAAGGCATGTCACTGTCTTGTCCTGTTTTTTATTAGTTCTGCTGGTGAATATCAAACTCCCTATTCCTCAAATGTAAAAAGGCTTAGTGGTTCTCAAAGAAGTTGTTTGGAGGGAGGAAGGAAGAAAGGGAAGGGAGTGGAGAAAAGGGAAAGGAGGGGGAAAATACTATTATTTTTTTAATCTCAAACTTTGACCCAAGAGAAAATTGCTTGTTTACTTAATGTGATTATAGAGACTAAACTCATAAAGCCTCTGGAAAAAAATAAAACAGTGGAAAAATCATCTGATTTTTCTGTCTTCATGTTCCTGTAAATTCCTGCCCCAGAGTTTAAAAAGATTCTACATCCACCCCTCCAAGGAACTGTCTCTGCTCACCACCCGCCACTCAGTGATGAACAGCTCACTTTCCCACCCAGTCCTTGGACAGTTGTGACCATTGGAAACAGCCTCCTTCAATCTTGCAGAGGTCTCTGGCCCAGCTTTTCACACCTTATCCCCAGATCTACCTGACGGCTCTAACAGGCTGAGCCTTCTCTCTTGGCATCCCTGGGCCTGTCGATGCAGGAGTGACATGAGGCACACTGTAGGAATGTCATCTCAACTGGAGCATGCAGAATGGGTTAGATGGGGGTAGGAGGTTGGAAAGAATCAGGGGAGACCTTTAAGGAGACTCTTGCTGGAACTGGGGTTCAAAATGACACTGGACTATGCACAGAAAATAGCAGTGAGACATAGAGGTTGGAGGGATTAAGTGACATTTAGCAGCTAGAATTGACAGAATTTGAAGCATGGTATCTTTTTACCGTAATTCTCT
The DNA here is from genome assembly GCA_004027875.1 of Aplodontia rufa. Classification (NCBI taxonomy): domain Eukaryota; kingdom Metazoa; phylum Chordata; class Mammalia; order Rodentia; family Aplodontiidae; genus Aplodontia; species Aplodontia rufa. The sequence continues at coordinate 47,556 of PVKS010008844.1, forward strand.
GGGAGACTTGTCTAGTATGTGGGAGGCCCTGGATTTGATTCCCAGCATGGGAAAAAGAAAAAAGACATCCTTTCCAAGATTTGGGGTATATTTATTGAGTCAAAAGTCTGGCATTCACTTTACAAGTCCCGTGCTTCTGCTGCATCTGCTCACTTATCTTGGGCTTCAGTTTTCCTAACCATTATTTGCCCCATCTACCCTTAATAGGTCAGATGCATTCTCCTTGGTAGAGTAGAAAAAAATCTTAGGCAGGAAATGAGGATCCTACATCCTGCTCTCTTAGGGTAACATGTCCTTATAAGCATATTCACATAATTGGCAAAAAGCCAAAATATGACTATGGGGGAGGATGAGGGCTGTCAAAAATGATAGAATGCAAAAATATTTCATTTGTTGTCTTTTATATCCTCAAACAATGCCTCGGCATACAGATAAAAGATTACCAGATGTTATGTAAATTTACCAGTATTAAGCTCCCTTCTTCACAGTTTTGGGAGGCAGTAGGACATGTTTAAGAGAGATCTGGATTTGAATCTCAACTATACTCCCTCACAAGCAGTGTGACTTTGGGCAAGTTGTCACCTCCTGGTTCTCAGTGTTCTCCTGTGAAGATCATGGTAATTCTCAGCTGGTAAAAGTGAGAGAGGAAATGGAGGTGCAATGTTAGAGTAGTGCCGGCTGCAGGATACTCCTCAATGAATAGTAGTGAGTTTTGTTGGTCATAATTGCAAGATCAAGTCTTCTTCCAAAGCCACTTCAAAGAATATACAATTATTCTGCCAAGCTAAGATTTTCTCAATTTCCCTGGAATCAACTCCAGGTGGCCTGAGAAGTGATATCTTTTCCACCTTCTGAAAATAGCCTACCCCTTCCTTAGGTGTGTTTGGCCACAGACCAGGCCTTGTCCTCTCAGATAAGTCCCAGACATGTCTCATGGTACCACCATGGCCTAAGCTCTTTCCTGCATCCCTTCATGGACTGATTCTCCCTAGCACCTTGTGGGTCGCAACTGTCATCCTTTTCTGGACTCCTAGCTCCCTCACCACTTTTTTATCTTCCTCTCAGGCAATCCCCACTATTAGTTTCCTTAGAGATGAATCATCTAGTTTATCTTCCAAGGTTCCAAGTCCATAGCCTCTTCCTTAAGAGTAGAAATTAACAGTGGAGCATGCACCCAGACACAGTTGAGATAAAAGAGGCCAAGGGGCAGGCAGCTTCAGCAACACTGGGTTAGGCATCACCCTGACTTTATTCTGCCTCCACTCTTTGAAAGCAACATAGCTGTGAAGAGCTCAAATGTGAACTAGACTGCAAGTTCAGTTCCACTGACTAGCTGAACCACCTTGAACCGGTCAACTGACCAGCAAAATGGGATCATAAGGGTACTTATTAGTTCCCAAGCTTCTGAGGGTTAAATGAAGCAATGCATTCATGTGCTTAGTTCGGTGTCTGTCCCATAGTATGCCCAGAACTAGAGGAATTGTCTGTCATTGCTGTTTTTGACTTGGACTGTGATTATTATTCCTGCAGTCATTGGCATCCTGTCCTTTTTGTGACCTCTAATTCTAAACTTTTATATTTCTGTCCATAATTTAAGCATCACGTAACGACTCTGAGAAAGTATCTACTGGCTCTTCTGAAAAATCTCTATAAAACCCTATTGTCTCCTAACCCCAACGCAACAGCAGCTTGACTGTAACTGTGTACACGTTATAGTTCACAAAATGCCCAGTCTTCCTGAAACCTCCCCACCAGAGTGATAAAAAGAGCAAGGGGCACCATTCTTATCTGAAAAACAGGCCAACAGAACCCAGGCGACTTGACTACAGTCACAAAGCCAAAAAAGTGCAGACTAAGGACTAGAATAAAAGTCCACAAGTCCTAATCATGCTTCTGAACTCCTGGGTTGACTCTATTCCACGCTAATCACTCAACTATTTGGCCCAGAACTTCTGTGTCTGTTGGGCTCACAGAAAATTTATAAGCTACAGTCTTCCTGCTGACAGTGCTTGACCTCTGGTCATCCTTAAAAAATAAAACAAAACAAAACAGAGGGATGAGAAGAAAACAGCAAGGGAGCAAGGGGTTCCAGAATTCCAAAGACCTTTACATGCCAACTCCTAGTTTTGTAGATAATAAAATAATGCCTCTCCTAAAGTAATGTTGAACACAGAGCAGAGTCAAGAATAAAATGCAAAGGAGAAAATGAATTTAGAAGCTGACTTGGGAAAATCCATGGAATCACCATTCCCAGGTTTTCTTGACATTAATTCACTTAATGCTTATGGAACACTTATCATGTCTGGATTCTATATTAAATTCTGGGATTTGGAGAAGGGAAAAAAATCATTGAAGCACAAAGTTACGCAGACATTCACATTCATTCATATTTGTAAGAAATATTGAGTAGCTAATGTGAACAAACAGTATACTTTACACACAAGCACTTTACATCTCAACCCTAGAATAGTGGGCACACTATTATTATTCCTATTTCACTGATGAAGAAACTGAGGCTTAGAGCCTAAGGAATTTTCTCAAGGTCCTATTAATAAAGCTAGGATTCAACATCTGTCAATTTCTAATACCCATGCCCTAAAACTACTCTAGTACAAGGAGATAAATTCCTAAGCAAAGTAACCCCAAAATATCACTGAAATTGGTCAGTTTTGCCTGGAAAGTGAATGTTCAAGAGCTGAGGAAGGAGCACACATCGTCTGGAATGTTCTCTCAATTACAGGTGTAAAGAAGGTATGTCAGAAATTCATGAGCGCAGCAGCTGGAAATCACCATCTACTGTCCAGGCGGTATCAAGCCTCTTTGAATTTTTCAAAGCACCACTTCGTGAAAATATGCAGCAGGCCCAGCCTGGGTGATTACAGACAGAGTACTAAAAAAAGAAAATCAGGAGTGGGAGTCGGCAAGGGAAGGGAGGGAGTTGACACAGCACCGAGAGACACTTCAACTGCATTGCTATTGAATCTGCTCTTTGTCTGTGAATGCTGGGACAAGCAATCCAATCCGTACAGTCTTTTCCCCCTTCAATAAATTGCATTTTTTTAAAAAAATCAACTGGTACAGGATATATTGATCTGCATTGACAAGGAACTACACAAATTCATACAAAAGAATTTTCTCATTATAGAGTTATTTAAAGGACTTGTTCGTTCAGAGCATTCATTGTAAAGTTCACCTGCAGTATTTAAAAAAAATAATAGAGAATGTATAAAATCGAGCCCAGGCTGTTTTTTGCTCTGTCAATTGGGCTTTTATCAGCATACACTGTCGGCCAAGTTCTCTAAAGTTTGGTAGACAAACCTAGAAGGCACTACCTTGATGGAAAAAAAATTATTTTTCCTGGAGGGAGCAACAAAAATCTCTCCAGGGTTTCAGCCAGACAAACCCTGACTCCAATGTTAGAATTGACCAAAAGCTAATTCCAGGGGGAAGTTGGGCTTTATCTGTAAGTCCCTTCCCTGTCGTCATGAGAGGAGAGGTGGAGGACATCATCAAGGGAGGAACAACTTCGGGGCATCCCAGCCTTCTTTGCCTTCTCCTCCAGCTTCCAAAATAGCTCAGCCAAATACCCTGAGCCTCATCACACAACAGTGGTCTCATAATAGCTGAAGGCTGGCTCTGTCAGGAGGCCCTGAGCAGACAGGGAAGATGTTCAAATTGCCAAACCCCTCTTCTGCATGTTTTATCACAGGGTCAAGGAATCACCAGAAGACTTGCCAATGAACAATTGCAGATGTGGCCTCTGTTGACCTTGAATGACGTGACCACAGTTTTAATGGAGGTGGTCATAGCAGGAAGATCCATTCTGCTCCTCACTGCATTTGCCAGAGGAAGGACACGGGTGTGATTATTTACCTCTACCACTTAGTGCTCATGTGTTCATGGTGTATCATTTAACCTCTGAGGATTTAGTTCCCTCATCTCTAAAGTGTGACAATAAAGATATTACCACATAAGGCTGAGAATTAAATGAGATGAGGATATGCATTTTTACAGCAGCTCTTGGCTCAACAAATGCAAATTATTAGCCTTAATTGTGGTTGTAAAAACTGCTGTGCAGAACATTGTGTGTCAATCATGTGATGACTCCGGTATCGGATCCTCCATGGAAACTTTTTGGGAAAGTTTAGAACTTCATCTAAAGAAAACAGTATCCACTTAGAATCACTCCTTTCTCACATAGAAAAGCTCGGTAACCTCAGTTCCCATTTCGCCTTTGCACAAAGAAATATCAGATCAAAATATAATGACAGCTTGTATTTGATTGACCATGGTCAACACATTGGCTTCACCTCATTCCTACCAGAATTTTAATATCCCATTTTAGAATGCTTCTAATTCATTTTGGGAAGAGTGTACTAGACCATCAGTTTCTTAGGAGCATGGTGTCTGCCATTCACATTTGTATCCCCTCATAACTAAGCACTGGGCCCAAGGTAGCTGTTCATAAACATTTATTGATTTGCATTTTGAGAAAATTTGAATAAACAAAAGAGACACTAAAGATAGAGCCTAGAATATGATTAGCATTAGCATTATCTGAAGTTCAATGACAGAAATGTGTTTCCGCCTTTTAGGTTGTTTACCTCAATTAAGAACACTGATGTCAATGAGGAGTATCTGCTTAATCTGGTGTAATGAATTACGTGAGGGACTTCATCTTATTACCTCTCTTTTCTTACATCCAGCCTGGTGTAGCACATTTGTGCTATGGGTAATGAATAGACATATAAATGAACAAATGAATATATGCAATAGATGATCAGAAAAGTCCCCAGAATGAAATAAAATTTACACTTCACGTCACCCCTAAAGAATCAATGGCTGCAGTTAGAATAAGCGGAGGCCTTTCTTGGCTAGCCTGTGAGAAAGATTAAAGAAGAGTGATAGGGAAATGGAAGCAGGAAGCCCTCTTCAACCACATTTATTTAGTCAGCAAATTTCTCTTCAGGACCATAATATGCCAAGCACTGTTCTAAACACAGAGTGCAAGAATGAATGAAAGTGTCCCAGAATCTGCTCTTAAAAGGCTAGCATTCCAGTACAGAAGGCAGAATAAACAAGGAAACAACAGAATAAATCAGAGCAGCTCAGGTAAATGCTAAGAAGAAAACGAAACTGGGTAACACAATCAAGAATGATTGGCCATGCAAATGTGGAAAACTTTACATAGAGGATCTATAAAGGTCTCCCTTTCACCTCTATTTAAGCATTTCTTTATATAATCTTCATCACATCACTGAATTATTACTATCTTATCCTATATTCATCTCCCCAGCTTCCCCAACTGAAATATGACATGTATTAATCTCAAGTATAAAACAATATCTGATAGATATTAGACCCTCAATCATCTTCTGCTGGATTAAATTTTTTAAAGGAATCACTTCCTATACCTTTGTGAGCAAAGAACCAGGAAAAATACTTTTTTCCTTGGAAGAGAAAAGAGGTTGAAAGCAGGGGAAAATTTGGAAGGTGGGTGGAGAAAGATCCCAAGGCTAAAATTACATACCATATTTGGGAAACAGCTGGAAGTTTGGAGGTAGCATAGCAAAGAAGTAACTAGAAGTTTAATCAATAGAGGCTGGTGGTGGCAAGGTAACGAAAAGCCATCAGCGTCACACCAAAGCACTTGGGTTTCCAAGAGGCAATGTGGGAGTCATCAGATTTACAACAAAAGAGCCACACGTTAAAATGTGATAAGTGGAAAAATTAGTCCAGTGGCTGAAAAACCAAAGGATGGAAGGAAAGGGAAGAGACAGCAGGAAAGGGAAGCAAGTTAAAAACAACTACAATGGTTTAATTGGCAAAAGAGGAGAGGCTGAGTTAGGCTGTGGCAGTGCGGACAGAGAGACACGATGTGAATTCCAGACATATTAATGAAGTAGACTTGGGGAGCAATTGCATCTGAGCCTAGAAGGACCTGGGAAGGGTGGCTGAGCAGTTGATGACCTGGAGAGCTTTATCTCTCATGGCTTATCCACATGAGAGACTGAGATACATAAACAGTCTTAAGGAAACAGATATAGCTTGGACAGGAGTCAATTCTGTCAACAAATGCAGAATCATTTTCTGCTTAGCCTATATGACAGACTGAACCAAGAGGTATCCAAAACCCTTTCAGGGTCAACAACTAGTGTGGACTTTGACTCTCAGTCTGTCTATCCAACATGAAGTCTTTCTATCTCAGGATGTCAGCCACTAAGCTGTGTGGCTAGCTCTCATCTTCATAAGGGGAGTTTGTCTGCACAGCAGTGGTGGCTTGCAACTTAATATTTTGCATAAAAATTCATGAGGTGCAGTATCCATTTCAGCTATGTTATAAAGTAGTAAAAGGGAGAGAGAGAGGGAGGAAAAGAGAAAGTTCAGCCCAGCACTCAGATAGGGTTCATTCTGAGTGATGATTGCAAGCCATCCTTGGAAATTACAGATGCTACTTGGTTCACTATTATTTTGCAGCATCTCCAGTAATCTTCCGTGATCATTTATAACAGCATGTCTGATGACTTTCAAAACGTAACGGGAAAGGGTACTTCTGTGAAGCATGTCCACTCAAAGGAAAAATCAATCTTGGTTGCTGAGGGAGTGAACTTTGTACCACCATGATTAGACAGAGATTTCAACATACAAAAATCGGAATGGCAGGGGTCCAGTCTTCCAACGTATATGTGTGCATAATGTGTGTTCCAGTTGCTTGAACAGTTTAGGATTTCTCCTTTCATCCAACACACACACACACACACACACACACAAACACGTGTCAAGAATCCAAATTGGCACACTCCAATAGAAAATGATCATGAACTCCATAGTAACTACTAATGTTTACATAATGCCTTTACAGTTTGCTAAGTACCTGTCACACACCTGAGCTGCTAATCATCCAAAAGACCTCACGCTTCCCAACCCTCTTTTCTTCTCTGACAATCGTTCCTAGTGCCTGCAATATTCTCTCACAACATCTGTGCTCCCAGCCTTCAAGGGCAAACTCAGAGCCTTCCTCCCTGTAAAATACTTTCTGGCTATTTTAACTCTTACCAGTGACTAATAGTTCGTAATGTGCAAACTCTATGAAAGAGTGTGTGGTGTGCAAGAAAGTTAGCATATTAAAAAGCAGAAGACTTGGGTTCAAGGACCAGTTTCATAGCTTATTAGTTATGTGACCTATGCCAATCATTTAACTTCAAAACAATAGTCAAATATTATCTATGATACATGGCTTCATTTAGATTGAAAGAGATGACCTTTATAAACCTGTTTTGTAATTTTAATGGGTTAAAATATTAGTATTTTATTGTACTTACCTCAGAGAATTGTTATGAGAACTAAATAATTTATGTAAAATATTTGGTGCCTGGTATATTATAAATGCTCAACGAATGAAGATTATTATTATTATTATTGATTCAAAAGACATGAACTAGGTACTATATACATAGCACCATAATGGATCTAATTTATTATAGAACTATTAAAATATTGTTATAACATAGTATGAATATGGTTAGGAGCATCAGATCTCAAATCAGGCCACTCAAGGTTAAGTTTAATTCTAATCCTTTAGAGTTGAGTGTCCTGAGCAAGTTATTAACATTTCTATGCCCCAGTTTTCTTATCCATACAAAGAGGACTACAGTAGATCCTTAAATACAGGATCGTCACAAACAGTAAATAAATTAATCTATGGAGAGAGCCTAGAGCAGCATTGGTCACAAAGAAATAGCCTAGTATATGTTATGTGTTATGGCAATATTTTAATGTAACTACCTCATGAACATTTTTCTTATGAACCAAGAAAAATGTAATAAAGGATATATTCGATTATTGATTCTTTGAATCCATCCCACTGATTCTAATTCACCTCTGCGCCTCCATTCTTGTCTCCTCCCAATGCACTCTCCACACTTCTACCACAGTCATCTTTCCAAGGCATCAGGCTGATCATGTTAAAAACTTGTAGAGGATCTTTAATGTGCTTTCTGAGGCCTCTCATTACCTTGCTCTGTGTCTGCCTTTGCAGATTTTCCAGTCCATCCTGGTGGTGGGGCCACGGAGGTGACTTGGGAGTGATTACCCTATTCTCTCTAGTAACATCCTAGAGAAACACATTTCCATTTCTAATATGGATAATGGATAGCTTCTCAGTTTCACACAAAGATGTTACGAAAATTCAGCCAATGCAAGTTTTCTAGTTCTTTCTTTCAACTGGAATGCTGTCCAAAAAAGTTCCATGTAGAAATTCTGAAGTAATCATAATTGCATAGGCAATAAAAACAAACCATTTCCTTTCAGACCTCCCTATCATTTGTCCAAGAGAGATATTCTTTTCCTGAAATTCCACATGCCCCACTTCTCACCACCAAAACCCATTTGTCATTTCTAGATTCACCTTAATATTCATCTTCTCTCAGAAGGCAATCATGACTCTCCAGGTAGATTCAGGAATTTACAGGTGCTTTACACTTGGTGATGCACAAACTATATGGCTTCTCAAAGCAATATTTGACCCAGTGCTCTTATGGCCTGGTGCAGATTCACCACCTGGTAAATGATCAGTATTTATTAGTCTTTGTTAATATTTGAATGATCATATTATTCACAAGGAAACAAAAAGTACTTATGGTGTCAGCAACTATGGATTGTTGGTCAATGCTAGGTTTTATGGTTTAGTTTATTTCTACTAATAGTGAAACTTTCAAAAAATCAAGATAATCATTTTACAACATCTCAGTATCATTGTTAACATCCCTACTTAAAAAAATGTCAAAGGTCTGTAAAATTCTCATCTTTCTGATGGGTGCTGGAGATACATAGGTTTCAAATAAACTGTCAGATTTTCTGAACAATAACAGAAGTGTCTTAAGAATTTGATAGAAGAAAGAAGAAGAGAAGGAGAAGGAGGTGATCTCTGATTTGTAGAGTAACCACGTTATCTCAGAACTATTTATGGTATGGTGCGTAACATCTCATTTTAAACTTGCAACAGTTTTATACTTAAATAATTTTACCTATATTTTATAGATGAAAAAATCAAGCCTTGAAAAATCTAAATAACTTGCCCAGAGTCTTTAACTTGGAAAATGAGGATTTGAACCATGTCTGACTATTTTTCAGAACTATCAATTTCAGAAATAATGTCTGCATTGCTGAAATGTAATGTAATTTCTGGACCTAAGGATCTCTCAGTCTAGACACATACTAGAAGTACCAAGATATAAGCAAGAGGCATTTGAGGGCTTTCTGAGCTTATTTCTTAGCCTCCAGCCCATTTCTTTTCAAGAAATAGGAGCTTTATTTCTAAGGCTGCTGTCACTGACACTTGCCCCAGATCCAAGTTACACATGTCCTCTTCCCCCAAGTCATCCTATACATTGCTTCTAAATAAATCACCTTAACACACCATGTCAATTTTGATAAAGCTGGATAGATCGACTTGTCCAAAGTAGTGAAGGTTCTCAAGAATTCAGATGAAAAAAAGAAATCTTTCTCTTCTGGTATTCCATCAAATGTTCCAAAGCATAAAACAATACATGTTCATTAAGGTTTTAAAATCTAAAGCCATTTGCAGCATAATGATAGATAAGACAGACAAACTTAGTATTATATTATGGCACCAAATAAAACCCTTAGAGAATATAGGTATTAGAAGTGGAAAGAGTAAATAAATTTAAAAAGAGGAATGAAGCATGCTGTAAAAGTCTAGGTAATATGGGATAAAAGCAAAAATGGAAACTAAGATTGACTTCAATACTAGGGTGAATAGCATGAATTTCATTGTTGTTCCTAAGGTGATGAAAGGCAGCTCATTGGTTTGTCTGCACATAATTGCCATTGTGACATAGGATGCAGAAAGACAGATGGGGCCCATGGATCCTAGTTGAGAGAGGAAGAGTGGGTGAGATTTCTAGGGTAGCTGGGGTAGAGTTCAAGCACAGAATTTAAGGACAATACTTTCAAACATGATCTCCATTTAGAAGATTCAGTCATTCCATTAATAAACATCTGCTGAGCACCAGCTATGTGCCACATACTGTTCAGTGTCCATTGAGATGTAGCAATGGGCAAAAGTTCCAATTCCCCTTTAATTCCCCAAAAAGTAGAGTCTGAGAAGGCATAGCCAGAGAGGAAGAGAAAAACCAGGATACTGCAATAAGCAGAAATTCAACAAATGTTTTTCTAAAAAGAATTGGTGGCCAACCACAATGACTTACCATCTATTTGTCTTATAAGAAAATTTTAAAAAAAGGTATAACAATGAAAAAAATCACTGGAAACCCTACTTGGACTATTAGACCTGCCCATCAAAAGGGCTGAAAATGATTTAAAACAAATTAGCAGGTCTCTAAAACCACTCTAGGATTTGGATAATTATAGGGACATCAAGGCATTGTCTTTAGGATAAGACATTAGCCAGGAGGGAAGAAAAGAGAGTGGCTGAGGAAATCCAAAATGTGGCATATCTCAAGCAGGTTTTGAAAAAGGAATGTGTATATTCTAACAGGAATTTAATCCATATGTTCCAGATTCTTTTACATTCTATGAAATGTCAGCACATAAGAGCTCTTTGATGTCCAGAGATTTTTCTAATCCTTTTTATGAGACTTGTTAAGCTATATCACTTACAAATTGGAAGTTGTGTTTTACCCAGAGTAAACAAGCTCACATACCAGCAACCCAGACTTTGGGTCAAGGAAGGAAAGACACAATCCTCAGTAAACATGGAGAATATCAAAATGATTTCCTTCCTATTCTTATGTTGCCCATATGGAAGGGGATATGAACCAGTTAAGCAGAAAACCGGACTATAAAGAAAGGGCATAGTCTTTAAGTCCAGCTGCTAGACACAGAGATAGGGGGAGGGAAGAATAGTCAAAACAGAAAAAAAAACATACTTGATAGGAGAACACATGAAGCAATCATCAGGTAAATGACTTTTTAACAAAAAGAAAGGAAAAATATTTTAGCTAACACTCAGCCCATAAATTGTTTCATCCTCAAGCAAGTCAGGAAGAACTATAAAAACCATCCCATAACAACAGTGCAGAAAAAGATATATTTTGTAATAAGAATTTTACAAAGCAAGTTTTCCTTAAGAATATTCTGCCTCAAACATTTTCGTGAATTTGTGTGATAGCAAATAAGAACGGAAATCATTGGAGGAATAGAAATAACACAGAGAAATCTTCACTATATAGATTGAACTTAAGCAATTCCATTCATAAGGATTAAGAACTATGAAATCAGTATTGAGAATCTGCCAGCCAGGCAGCTCCTGTTCCTCCTCTGAAACCAAAACAGAAACAAATAGATGCAGGTGCAAGATTGGCTCAGCCATCAACAGCAAGAAGGTAGCTGGAGGCACTGGGGATGTATTACTTAGCATTATAATTTAGATCATTTCTTTTAACCAATTTTTTCTTTCCACTTAGATGTTACTAAGTTCTTTCACTAGTCACTTCTGGGATTTTATGCTTTGCCAGGAAGAAATGCTTGTTAGTTTTTAATGTTCCACTTCCATTCATAGAGGGCAGACTCTGAAAAATGGAGGGCCCACTCCTTATCAAAACTGATACCAATATCAAAGAGCTAGGGCAGATCTTTTAAACTACTTAGCATATATGATGAGAATTTGGGGGTAGGAGAAGATCTTGGAAAGGGAAGAGAAGAATCAGTGATACTGGGAAGGGGTAGTTTGGAATAAACCTCTTTGATAACAAAAACAGAAAGACTTGAATGAATAGACATATTTTGGGAACTTTATATAAGTCACCTGCTGGGCACAGTGTGACCCTGTGATCCTATTTCAAGTAGAATACAACAAAGGAGTAAATTTTATGTCAAAAAGGACAGAGAACAGATAAAGAGTCAGGCCAAGCAGATGCTAGGGCCTGGGACAACCTGGCTTGCATTTAGAAAAGACAACTTCTCTTCCTATCACTTATTCCTGACCCAGGCCATAACTCTAATACATGGAAAGATGAAGAAGAATGCTAAAGGTAGATATCACAATCCAGTGGATGCTATCTTACTGAAAATTCTGGAACTCATATCAGTGATATTGAAATCCCTGCCCATGATCTAAATCAGAATATAATGTGTGAGGTCTGTGCCTAAAACAGGTCCTGATACATAATGACTTAATGATTATTGAAAGAACAAATGAGCCACAAAAGTGATCAATCAGATATGAATTGTCAAGGTACAAAGGAGTCCACAAAGAATGAGATCTATAGATGCAAGGGAACAAGATGAGAACAATAAAAAGAACACCTGTTGCTTTGCTTCTCAAAGTACACTGGATGAGCAACATTAGTGTTACCTGGAAGCTGGAAAGAAGCAGGAAACCCAGACTCCACCCCAGACCCCTGAGTCTGAATTTGCATTTTAATGAGGTGCCCTAGTGATTAGTAAGGCTATTGAAAGTTTGAGAAACACTGATCTAAATCATAACTGGAAGAAGCAACACCAAAGCCAAACCTAACCAAGTAGGTCCTCAACGTAGGGGACTGATAGTTATCCCCAGGCTACTGGGTGGCAATGCCTGCACTTTGGTCATTTGTCACTCTAAAGGGTAAATTCTGTTTGCCATAACAAGTCTCCTTTTGTTTTCATAAATTTCTAAATAAAGAACACTTTATTTGGATGCTTTTATTAGATGATACACAGTAATATATAAATACTGACATAAATGGTGTTACAGAGATGTGGATGTGAATATAGATACAAACATGAATAGATATGTTCTTTCTTATTGTGTTAGGCTTAATATATATTTGCAGTGGTCAAATTAGCAACCTAGAAAGAATACATATGCCCACTTGCTCCATACCAGATATTTTGTGCATATTATCTTTTTAAATGGTGATGACAGAAACAAGAAGAAGAACTAACAGGTGTTGATTGCTTTCAGGCACAATTTTCATGGTTTACACATTTGATCCTCTTAAGAGCCTCATAATATAGATTCTCTTCTCACCCTTCTTTAATCCTCCAACACTATGACATGGCTACTTTATGGCCACAATACAGTTACAGAGATTTGAGGAAACAGGACAAATAAACCTCAAGCAGTTCTTGCATTCAGACCCAGAAACCCTGTCTCCAATATCTACAGTCTTTCCACTATATCATAAGGCCTAATAATAACCAATAAGAATGTGAAAGTTCACATCTCTCCTTGAGCAACAGCATCTAGGTAGAGCCTGTTGCTGATGGACGGGCTGTACTAAAGCATCAACCCAAATATTCATTGAGGCATAAAGCTGTTTTCCATGTTGGTGTATAAGGCAATGGGAAAAGAAGCCACAGTGAAATGCTTGTCTCAAGATAAAAGATAAAGTGGGATAGGCATACTCCTCCTGGGCATGGGCCATGGTTTGCCATCATTTGTATAAGGAGACAATCTCACCCACTGTCTCGTGATGGTCTTAACTCAACTTGGGTATCAGTTCCCTACTCTCCCTCCCTGGAGCGTGAGATCAGTTTTTCCTCTGTCTAGGGCCAGGGATTATCATTTCTAAGAATGGATTGCCTTATAGCTTCTTTTTTGCCCCAGGTCCTTTACTCAGATCCTAGAAGCACAGAAGAGCAGGAGACTGTGCTCATGGAATTCTAGAGGATTAAAAGGGGAAAGTTTACAAGAGACTATGCCAGAAACAAGGGAGGAGCATGATCCTGGAGCCTCATGCTGGCTTGCTTCAGTGTTCCATATTCCTGTTTTCTTGTCTTTGCAATGGAGTATATTTTACCCTAGCTAAAAGCAGTACTTGGTATATTAATCAGGGTAGAGCCTAAGTACTAAATACAAAAATTATTTTTATCCAAACCTTATTGCTTTATATCAGATGTTGGAAGCATTGCTTCCTCAACCATATCACCCACATCATTCTGAAAGGGAGTTGTGCAAACCACAACTCTGATAGTTCTGCAAGCTGGTATGAAATCCCCTTCTTGTGTAATCACTAGCTTCAATAAAAGATTCTTTAAAGAATAAATGATGAACATGTACTGTTTTTTTAAGATTTTTTAAAATCAATCTTTATTGAGTTTTTCACATGGCTTTCATTGCTCTGACACTTAAGTTGTGTACATGGGTGCTGCGGTTTGAACCTGTGCACCTGCGCATGCTGGGCAAGTGCCACAACCACTGAGCTACTGCTCCAGCCCCGAACATGTGCTGTTTTTCCATTGGTGTATAACAAAACAGCACAAACTGGATGGCTTAAGAGAGTATAGTTATTGAATCATGATTCTGGAGGCTAGATGTCTAAAATCAAGGGTGGGCCATGTCTACTTTGAAACCTGTAGGGGATAGCATCCTCCTGTCTTCTGGTGGTATTCTGGTTTAGAAATACATAATACCAATCTCTACCTTGGTCATTGTCTCAACATGTCCCCTCTGTTCATCTCTGCTTGCACATTACTATTTTATAAGGACTCCAATCATATAGGATTAAAGACCTACCCTACTGCACTATGATTCTTCTCAACTTACTGAACTGCATCTGGCACAACCTTGTTTCCAAATTCTTAGGAACTGGGGATTAGGATTTCAGCCACATTTTTTCAGGGAGTACACTTTAACTCATGACAGGATGGCTATCAGCTACTATGAAACAGAATAATTCCACTATTCCAAAATGCCCAGCATCCTCAAAAATGCATTCTCTCTGATCAGTTAGAGTCCCTTGACTACTTTCAGGTCACACGGACTCAGTAGTTCTGCAACCCAGTGAGCCTTCCATCACCAAGAGTAAGAAAAGCTCAGATTTTGGAGTCAGAAGGACCTAAATTCTAATGTCATATTCAACATTTTACATACCCAAGATTGGGGGCATGTCAGTTCACTTATGTCAGCTTCAATTTTCTCCTCCTTAAAATATGGATTGATAATTAATCACAGCAAGTACTGTTCCCTCACTCATGTTTCCTTAAGTCCTCTTCCTGCCACCATTGGCTCTCTTTTGCCTAAGAATCTGTTTGCAAAAATCCACAGACAAATGATAAGCTACTACTTAGGTACCAGAGAATTTACATACCCCAGAGTATATCTGTCGCCCAGTGAGTAATGGGAGCTGGTATATAAAATACCCCAGATTCCTCACATCTTGTTTGGGATAACTCTGAGGTGTTTATTCCACACTAGCCCCCAGAGTTTCCCAACAGGATTAATCCTCTAGCATCCACACGGTTCACTTTCATGATAACACAGTCTTAATTGGAAGCTTTCCCTCCCCTGCTCACTACTGGTCCACAAATGTCTCCTGGGATCATCTCCCGAATGAATGACTTGCATTTCAATCTTTCTCTCAGGGCCTGCCTCCAGGAAAATCAAACTGGGACAATACAACATACTTTGAAGAATTATTTTGAGGCTTAGAAACCATGCAAGTTAGGAAGTGGTGTGTAGTAGGCACCCAATAACTAAATGGCTTCCATGAAAATAAACAAAGGCATTTCTATTTAAGAGGGATTATAATATTTGTGAAGGACAGCAAGCTATTGCATGCTTCTAGAAACGTACTCGTAGTTCATACAGGAATGCAATTAAACTCCTTTTCAATACGATTAAGTTGAACTTTTCTTTAAGTAAAATAACAAAAAGGAAAAGAAGGGAAGGAGAGAAAGGGAGGGGAGAGAAGGAGAGGTAGGAGGAAGGCAGAGGAGGGAAAAGTTATTTTTGCTGGTTCAAATTATGACTCCATCACTTACTAATAGTGTGAACCTGGACAAGTTTCTGAAGCTAATATTAACTACCATGAAAAGCTGTAAGCGGTGGATTTATGAATTCTTGTAAAAGACATATATCTCTATGCCTCAGTTTCTTCATCTGATCGTCTCAGCGTCACGCGGGTATTTGTGATGGAGCCAGCAGTTGAACTCAAGCGTCTAAAGCCAACATATTTAACCACTACATTACCCTGCTTCCCTCGTATGAAGTGCATTTAATCACCCAGCTGGGACCTGCATTTAAATCATTCAAACATGAAAATTTTTAAGGAATAAGATGTCTTTGCATTGAAGTTAATGTAGTTTCTGAGGTTTCTATAGCAACAAAAATCTAAAATCACCTCTGGTGGTATTACTTACAAAAGAAGAGAGACATTCCTGCTGACCCTTTATCAAAGAATTTGTTTCGTCAAGACAAGTCTAGCCACATGGAAGAGATCAGAGACTCATGCTCTGGATTCTCAAAGATGTGATTGCTCACTGATGGTAGTGGAGGGTCCACATAAATACAATAAATAATAGTTTTGAATGCTTATTATTTGCTGTATGAAGACATTAAAATATTGTTTTTTTTTCCCCAAGGAGTCCAAAGTTCAGCAGAAAACATCGGTTCTACTCATGCTAGGATAGCACATGATATGCTCAGTGATAAATGAGAGCCAAGCACAAAATGCAATAGCAGGAAAAGAAAGAAAAACACAATGGACTGGAGAACAGAAGAAAACTTCCCAAAGAAGAAAAAGCTATGTAGAGATTGACCAAATGAATGGTAAATCAATCATTATCAAACACCACATTGCTTTTTCTTCCTACTTTATCTCTTCTTCCTCATTAAGCTTCCTGGGATTACCTACTAAATATAATCCCCTGCACTCTGGGGTTTATCTAGATCTCTGATAACAATGACACCCACGACATAACAATATCTATCAGGTTTATCCATTCAGGTCCTCATGGACATAATTTAGCATTAATTCAAGCTGATGGGCCCTGAAGGACCCATCAAAACAAGTTCACCTGTATTATAGGAGTCAAGGTGAAAATCATCAGCACAGTGAGGGAGTGCCCAAAGTGGCTCCTGGTCATCTCTAGTGGTCTTTCCTCTCTTCTAGGGTGCAAGTTTGAGTTCATTGTACAAGCAAAAGTGAAGCTCAAGTGCATGTCTCCTACATTCCTTTGCACCCCAATGTAAGGATATACTTATTTGCCTTGGCAGACTGAGTTGTGTATCACAGCAGTGACCTTCCTGCCACCTTCCCAGGGAGTGGTGAGGGACATCCAATAAGTACATTTGCAATGAATCGTTGCTAGAATCATGGCTCACCATCCTCTGTGCCTTTCATATGGGATTCTTCATAGCACTGTCCTCCAAAAAAAAAAAAAGTTTTATGAAAGA
Organism: Aplodontia rufa; assembly: GCA_004027875.1. Classification (NCBI taxonomy): domain Eukaryota; kingdom Metazoa; phylum Chordata; class Mammalia; order Rodentia; family Aplodontiidae; genus Aplodontia; species Aplodontia rufa. The sequence continues at coordinate 64,699 of PVKS010008844.1, forward strand.
TTTTGCTTCCTGAAAGTGAGTGAAATACTCTTTTCTTTGGGGCATAAGCTCCACAATGTGGATTATGTATTCTTTTTCACTCATTCCATCACAGTTCAAGTTCAAATATGAGTTTATCTAGGGTCAGAATATGATGTTTTTCACAGTAACTTAGCTTGTGTTCTGTCACAAAACTTCAATTTTTACTCCTTTTAATTTTTCTGTTCCCATTCTGATTCTTTATTTATACCTTATGATGTTTTATGACAAGTGATTTATAATCAACTGCTTCAAATATTTTGTGGAATCTAGACAAAAATAATCTTAGGTATTTACAAATGCAACAGTATATTCAACATGAGGGATAGGACAGTAAACAGGCAAGCATAGTTCCTAGCACCACAGAACTTACTTTCAGAAGCAATGAAGTAGAACAGAAATACATTTACTATGTGGTATGCTTTTTGTCAACCAAAGGGACACATTTTCTTCCAATGAGGAAAATGAAACATTTATTATTTATTTTTCATTTTTTTCTTTTCTATTAAGACACTTTAATTGTTTAAGGTCACTTCCAAAAATTCTCCCCAGGATCCTAGGGTAATTATGTCTTCATTTTTTTCCGAGTTGTTTCTAATTTTTTTCCAAATTATAACCTATTTGTATGGTTTAACTTTGTAATTCATCATAAATTCTTTTTTGTAACAGTCAAAATTCTTATATTAATAAATCAGTGCTTTAACTGAAGTCCTGTAATTTCATCCCCTGTGTTGTATGGTATTTTCTAAGTCAATTCATTTTATTTTCGGTAAATCAATTCAATTTCATCACAAGGTCTAATGGCCAGCAAACTAGAGCCAGGTCATGAGTGCATTACAACTGACTCGAGGTGACAGGTGCCCCATACCTTGAGCAGACTCAGATGGCCAGAAAAGAGTAGCCTTAAATGTGAAAACACTCAAAAGCATGCTTTGGAAGTAACTGATGAAACAGCCAGGGATATTTCACTTAGAGAAAAGAAGGCTCCAGAGAGAAATCCAAGAAGCAAAAGATAGGGCATCCATAGCCTCAGAGGACCAAAGGAGGAGCAAGGAGTGGAAGCTTCTTCTCTGAACACGCGCAACTCCCTGCCCGATGAGTGTCATGGAACCCACCAGTCTGTGGATTGCGGCTGTGCGGGGCTCAGACTGACTTCTATGCTAGCTTTTTGTTTCCTGTTAACAAGTTCCAGGAAACCAGTCTATTTTATTTTCTTCTATAAAGCTGCTCTGAGAGTTGATGCATTTCCCATTTGAAAATATGCAAGTAAAAGTCAAGCAAGCACTGAGTGGGGATGTCGAGGACAAAATTTTGAGTCTTTCCAAGGTGTCTCTCAAAACTCTGGGACCTGAAAATGTGTCAAGAGGAGAAGCAAGCTCCTCCCAGGAGGCTCCTTCTGCGCCTTGGGGAGGATCTGTTGCCTCTCTTCTCGCACCCTGCAGAAGCCTTTCCAGCTTTTATAAGTACATTCCTCTCACCCCCAATTCCAATGCATTTCTCACATGAGGTAGAACAGATGCTGGGGTAACACTGGCTAAAAATAAAAACTGGGGGCGGGGGGGGGAGAACTATTTTACGACAAATATCTCAGCAAAAATTTTATATCCTGAATGGATTTGGCAGCAAAAGAACAGCTGCTACCTCTTTTGAGGTTCTTCCTCCTCTCACTTTTATAACCTGATTAATATGCCAATCAGATTTGGGTAATCAGGAGCAAGGGACATTAACCTCATAAAGCATGTAAGACATAGCTTCTCAGAATAAAGAAAGAAGTGTTTTGTGAATTGGTCTCTTTGCTTCCTTTTTTTTTTTTTTTTTTT
>PVKS010008845.1:0-39931 GCA_004027875.1 Aplodontia rufa
AGTATTATTGTTTATGTAAAACTCTGGCTCTTTATTGAACCAGTGATTTTATGCCACTTGTATATTTTTATTTGAGATAGAGATTTTAGTACGATTTTTTCTTTCTCACAATGAGACGTATTGTTAAAACCACCAAATTTGAGCATCATTATTGAATACAATAACTTTAAAAAAGATAAACAATAGTCAGCAAATCACCACTACATAATTAATCCATTCTAACCAAATCAATGAATGATTTCATAACTAATTTTACAGTTTTAAAATTACACTTGCATGGTCCATCCACTGAAAAAGACCAGAAACAATGATCCACCCAATAATAACCAGCTCCAATATCACCCTGATTTAATATCAAGATTAAGTTTTTCATCTACTAAAAGAAACAAGAAATTCTTTTTTTTAAATATTCCTTCAAAATGTTGACTGATTCCAAGTCTCAGTCATGGAATAGTCAAGAAAATCCTAAATTCCATTTAGTTATCAAGAATTACTAAAGACCAAAACAGTCATACCAAAAGGGCTCCACAGCCATCCTGAAGAGGCTCCTATGGCCAACTTTGGGACATTTTAATATAAATATTTGAAAAAATAAAATGCTAATATTCAAATATTTCTATTTAAACTTAAATAAAGTAAAACAACTTTACTAGTCACCATGGAATGATAAATACCTAAATTATTCTTTGAATCAAACATTTTCCAATCTTTACCATGCACTGTCTCACTCGATAACCAAATAGCAAATAAAATGGAGTTTCTTTTTAGCACTATTTCAGAAAAAATGCAAAGAAGGAATAATAGAATGAATATAGTCCCGACTGAACAACAGTAATATATCGAAAGATCTTGGCATTCAACATAAGTTTTCCATGGGGACACATTCAGTAATGTTCAGTACAGTAATGTTCAGTAGTCTGAACATTCAATAGTAAATTGCATGTAGGGGGGAAATGACAGAGGAGACAGAGAGAACAATAAATTCACAGACTGAAATAGATTTAAAAGAAATCAAGCCAGCATGAAACATTGATGTCATCTGAATTCTATTCCAATGAATGTGAGAAATTATAATATTCATGAGATCAATGGCAATTTGAAATTGACCTAATATTTAATAAGAAACTATTATATCTTTTAGGTAAACTAACTTCATTGTGATTGCATAAGAAAGTTCTTTTATTTTTTATGGGTGCATATGAAAGTTTCATAGATGGAATTATATAATCTGCAATTTGTCTCGATTTATATTGTTGTAAGGAAGTAGGGGAAATAAATATTACAAGATTGGCCATGAAAAAAATTGATAACCTTTGCCTTAAAAGATAATTTGGTTGAAGATGGTCTTAAAAATAAAACTTAGTTCCATATTTGAAATTCTTAACTTTTGGTTCTGTTTGCTTCATCAAGGGCTGTAATTGCCAAGAGTAGTACAAAAGATAAAGGGAATATTTTTTATTTTTGTTGTTGATACTAGGGACTGAAATGGGGGGAGGGTGCTTTAGCTACATCCCCAGTCCTTTTCATTTTTTATTTTGATACAGGGTCTCACTGAGTTGCTTAGGGCCTCACTGACTTTCTATGGGTGTCCTTGAACTTGTGGTCCTCTTGCCTCAGCCTCCAGAGCTGCTAAGATTATAGGTGTGTACCACCAGGCCAGCAGGAATGATCTTTTGACAGTAGCTAATGTTATGGTTTGAATATGTGTTGTCAGCCAAAAGCTTATATGTGACACTTTGTAGGCAGATAGGGTGTTGCTGAAGAGACAGGTCATGGTGAGTGTGCCTTTGGGGTATAGAGTTTGTCTCTGGTGAATGGAGCTTTCTCTCTACTTCCAGTTTGCCATGTCTTGAATTGCTTTCCTTGGACGAGTCCTGCTGCCATGATGTTCTGCCTCATCTTGGGCACAGAGCTATGTAGTCAGCTAACCATGAATTGAACAACTAAAACTTATGAAACCATGGGCCAAAATAACCATTTCCTCCTCTACAATGTTCTTGTCAGGTGTTATGGTCACAGAAACAAAAAAGCTTAATTCAAACATCTAAGAAAGTTGAAAAATGTATAAACTTTGTTATATAAGACCATTGCAAAGAGCCCCAGGTGAATTCTTTGAAGAAAACAAACTAAAATTATTGCCTTTCCAGATTGATGTTGTACACAAAAGTAGGGAACTCAAATGAAATCTTTGCATTTATTCAAAGAGAGAAAAATAAAAAGCAATTTAAAAAGATCACGGTGGTGAGATTCAGCCACAGATTCAAAGAACACAATTTGAAAATGTCCTTTAGTTTTTATCATCAAAATAAGATATTGTCTCCTTGTAAAAATTTAGAGGGTCTTTAATAGAATTTATTCGTAAAATAGGCGTAGATTGTGTTAGTCACATTGCTTTGAGGTGTGGTGCTGAATCTAAACATCGCTGAGTTTTTCAAATCCTTCTGCCGTAAGATTTTTCCACTCGCTCTGATTTGCTTAGACATGGGTAACTAATAAAGCCCCAGGAAAGCAGGACCTTGTCATTGTGAACTGCTGACTAATCTGACAGTTAAGCAGTTTGATTTTATTAGTGCTTCATTAATAATATGGGAGTAGTGGCAAGTCCTGAGGGAGGCGGGATCATCTGGCAATTGTGTCTGGGGAAATGCCAAATGGTTCTGCCTCCCAGTGTCCCGTTTAAGAAAAATTCTTATTTTTTTATTACAAGGCTTCTTTAAGGGGTAAAACTATAGAACATGTTTTGCAAAATACATACAAGTCATGTCAGCATATCTTTGTCACATTAATATATTTGCATACAGCAGTACACCAAACCAAACTGAATATGTGAATTATATAACTCAAATTTTCTTTGTGAGCACACGTAATTATTATGAGTACCAGTTACAAAACCTCATCATATTCCAAATAGCATTATAAATGCTGGGTTAACTACCAATTGTCTAAATTCAAATAAAAGTTGATAAAACTTAAAAGAAATCATATTATATAAAGGAGAAACCAATTTAATAGAAATGATACATTACAGTTAGTTACCAACACTATGTTTAATAAAGTGTCTCAAATATTTAGCTGATGATTCTAACATTAATTTTCTAGTTTAAAATTAAATTTGGAATGTGACTTTTGATCAAGTGTGAAATTAGTTGTAAGGCTCAAAACTTGTTCATTGACGAAAGGAAGCTGTCAATCTAATTTAAAGGGGCAGATGTGCTTTTACAGCTGGGGCCATATTGGAGGTCTTTAAGTCTGGGCTTTGGGGAGAAAATGATGCATAAAACAGCAATCACCCTTGTGAAGCTGCTTTGCAGAACAGACAGATAAAAGTTAAAATGTTGTTTTCTTAACATACTTCTAGAATTCCCTGAAGCTTTTTTCTCAACCCCAGTTAACCATTTGATTTCATGAGTGATTAAGTTACTAAACTTCACAAGAAAGGAAGTAAAACTCAAATGTCTATATCAGGCTATTAGAAGATTTTAAATTTACTTTGCAAGCTGTTGTTAAAATTATAATTATAAATATGTTCAATGGCACTAAAATTACTCTTCCATTTTAAGATAATCTAACACATCTTCTCAACTCAAAATACTGAAAGAATAACTTTGTACTGCCAGAATAGCTATCTGAAGAAAATATTAATCATTGAATTTGAATTTCTGTATAGATTTAATTAGAAATTTAAAATTAAAATACTTATACTTATAAACTGGAGTCTGATATTTCATTTTTAGTTTTTTTAAATTTGTATTTTTAAATTCTTACAGATTTGTATTGTGGAATTTTTAAAGTCTTCAGGAATCTTTGAGTCCTTTTTACATGAGGGATCTATCTCCTTCCCTTTCAGAGGCATTCATAGAAAGTTTAAAAGTGATCCAATGTGCTACTGTGTATCAGTGTGGGTTAGCAGTGCAGTCTTCTAAGACAATACACAGATAACATCTGAAGGTTTGTTTGGAGAGGAGCTGAACTGAGGTCACTTTCTAAAACAACAAGTTGCTGCTCTCTATGACCCTGAAAGGTTAGAGTTGAGGAATTTCCTGGAGAGACTGTGTTTTGTCTAGCATTTCTTTTCAAAGTATCAAGGAACTCAACTGGCAATAGTAGGACTATCCCAATTAGAAAGGGTATGTTTAGCAAATGCATTGAGCATTAGAGGTAAAGGGAAAAAGAAGATAGCAAGTAGGGATCTTAAAAGAAAAATGCATAATTTAGCATTCAACAAAAGTCAATCCAATTATACAGTTCTGTTTAGTGTACTAGGTTTTATTCATTTGCAATAATGCCTTTAGTTGGAATGGAATGGCATTGGGTAAAATATAACAGAAGTAATATTACTGCCATAAGGTAACATTTTATCCTTGGCTTAATGTAACTCAATGGATAATTTTTGTCTTTGGTAATATCCATGCATATCTTGTGAACATATAAATAAGATAAAACTCAAGTTCAAAAATACATTATAATATCATAGCAATATAATAGCAAAACTGCAGAAATTTTTTTCTTTTGATTTGTTTCTATGTATTGAAACAGAACTTCTAATTTTTTTACTTTGGTTAATAACAACTCCATACAAGTAATTGATGTGTTTAAAATAAATTGTTTAATTATTGATCTCTAAATCACATGTAAGTGATTAAAGAAACCATGGGTTCAAATATATATTTATATTTATTCCATATTCTTATAGAGTTTAAATTAGCAAATATCCTTTTTACTTTTCTATCCTATGTTCCAAAATTTTCAGGTGATGTGTCAAGTTATCATCCATTGAATTATTTGCATAAGAAGTGTTGCACCCAAACTCAGCCTCAGATTGATGTAACTTTGGAATCTGTGCTGTGAAATTTAAGACCATGCATACTCCCAATTTTTCTTGTAGTTATATATGATTTTTGTCAAGCAATATCATGATGTTCAGCTAACCACTGTGTTGTGTTCTAGAGTTAAAATGCCTGGTGATGCAGATGTTTCAAATGGGTGCTGGTCATCATGATAACAAAGGTCAAGGAATGTCAAGTAGACAAAATAGAAGCATCATAATTATGAATTTTGGAAGAAGTAAGTTAAATTTTCTTTTTATTCATGCTTCATATGCACAAGTGTGTTTTTCTGTATAATAAATTATTCATTATAATTTCTAACAATAGCCAAACACTTAAACCAAGCATGATTCAGAATGATATTATTATATAAAGTGAGATAAAAATAAAAGTAGAAAAGAAACTGATCCTAAATAAAAGTGCTTTGGGTAATGAATGCAAAGTTCAGCATGAGGGTTAAACTAAGATCCAGGTCATATTGCTGGATGATTTCTGCCTAATAAGACTCAGTTCTATAGTACTTTTCCTGTGGATTGTCACACAAGGTAAGTATGCTTTCTTTAAAGGTCCCTTTATCAAGATGACCGTCTGGATACTGGGCACAAAGTCCTTCCCTGGTCCAAATCACTGCCAGTGTGACTGCGTGGGCTGATGTTTTAGATTCTTATTTTGACTCAGGGAGAGAGAAAAAAATTAAGTGGTAAAGTGAGAGACTCAATGTAAGAAACACGAAACTGAGATGATAGAAGCTGGTATAGACAGTGAGGTAAAGAAAGGATCAAATGTCTGAGGACACAAACATTAATAGAATCTCTGAATGATATAAATAACAGGCCTGGACTTGAGTTTCAGTGAAAATATTTATGAAAATGAGCATGAGTTAAGGGGGGAGGGGTTGTGGGTACCCTGCCTATCACTAACAACTGGAACACCTCTTGAGAGCTTTGGAGAGGTAGGTGAGGAAGGAGGAACATCAAAAAAAGAAAAAAAAGAAAAACCTTCAATTACTCTTTCCAGAACCTTCTCATTTTTTCCCCTGTTTTCCCTCTTCAGCCTTATCTTGGCTATGAAGGGGACTTCTAATCATGTACTAAGGAGTTTTTTCTCTACATGACCATTAGGAAACTTGAAGCAAAATCATAACCCACTTCTGACAAAGAGGTGTCACTTTTTTTAACTTAAATTACCATAACCTTCATCTAGGTCCCCATTCACATTTTTTTCCTTTAATGATAGTTCCAATTTTAACTTTTCAAAAGCAGTATCAAGCCTTTTTTTTTTTTTGAAGAGATGGCATATAAACAGATGAATGAAAGAGGGAAGGCAGACAAATGTGTTCACTCATTTGTGGAGGCTGGAGCTAAACCCAGGCCTGTGTGAAAGGTAGTTAATTTCATGTATTAGACCCAACAAAGGCATAGCAACACATAATCTAGGGCAACCACAGATATGTAGTATCAGGGTGAAGGGGAAGAGGATAGGTGGGGGAGGGGAGAGGGAGAGAGAATAGGGAGGGATCTAGGGGGTAATTCTGGTCTAACAATATATGCATGTCATATTGTTACTTTAAATGCATTTATGATTGTACAATAACTCAATTCCTTATTAAAAATATCAAAAAAAATTTAAAAAAATTAAAAAAGAGGAATGACAGAAAGGATGTCAATGAATGTGTATATATATGTTCTCAGGCTATAGAATACTGCATATTGAAAGACTGACAGCTCAGGATAGAAAGGAGAGAGGTGATAACATGGGTCCTATGGTAGTGAAAAGACAGATCCCCACCCATCTCTTCTTTCTTCCTCTTCCCTTTGCATCATCAAAAAATCCAATATTATGCAATGAAAAATAGAGGTTTTGAGGTGATGAAACTTGAATAAACTAGTACAGAGAGAAGCTAGGACAGTAATATGTAATAACAGAAACAAAGGTTGAATGAGACTAATATATGAAAAATTGTAGGTGTCCATAAATAAATTTGCCTTGAATATTTATAAGCATGTTACATATTATGATATCATATAGTGTGTAGTGATGATATATTCTGTATAATACACAAAATCTATGAAGGAAAAAAAGATTTTATGGTGTTGGGAGATGGAAACAGAGCAGGAAGACTCCTTTGTGGCCATCTTTCATAATCTACTCTTGATTGGTTGGTATATATGCTATAAATAATTCACATCTCTCCCCAAAGCATTTGAGACTTAAATTAATTCAGTGCCTTGTGGCTATGAATTAGACATATTCAATAATAGTACTCTCTTTTACCCTGAAGTTCAGATTCTTGTTTGGGTGGCTAAGAGAACCTAATATAGGAAAATTAAAACTTTATGAAACAATGTGCCTGAAGAGGACTACTGGTAGCAGATATTCTCTTGCTGAGCAGTACTTTGGGATTTTGGTGCATTATCGACAAGTCCTCTAGATTTCCACAGGAAAAAAATTTAGAAATGCAATTTTTTGAAATATAGCTTGAATGTAATACTATAAATGTCTGAGTAAAAATAATCACCAAATATCACAAGCAAAATGGTTATACTTTTAAGAATTATTTGCTTTCAGAACAAATATCCTATTATAAATCAAGATTGAAATTATTAATTTTAGAGATTTTGGCATTTCAATACCTGTTATTTATTTTCTGCCATTTTTCCCTTTGTATATAATGACTTGGTAAAGAAAATGAGAAACAGGGGCACTTACATCAATTTTCAAAATTCTTTTCAAATTAACCATTATAAGATTTCAGTTTTTCCTTAAATTATTCAATCATTCTAACATTTTCCAGAGTTCTTGCTAGTATTTTCAGATCTCATTTCATGATTTCACAAATTAGTGAAATTATCAGTTTGGATGATAGAGTAAATTGAATATCCTGAAACTTTCTAAATTTATGCTAAAAATTATGGAGGAGCAAAAGCTGTAAAAATGCAGTACCTCCCTTCTTTGCTGCCCATGAAAATTCTTATGCTTCGAACGCATAAATCAATTTCGTATAAATTGAAATCAAAAGAAGTCAGGCTAAACAACCCCTAACCTACTGATCTGCTTTGCTCTTCCAAAAATTCTATAGTTCTATGTTTGATGCGTACAGTAACCATGTTATTATTAGAATGTTTTCAAAAATAAGAGAACTGAGATTCTGGGTATTAATTATATAGATTTTAAGAGGGAAAACCTCAAGGCCAGTGTTCTTACTAATTTATATTGCCTCTAGATTAATTTGTCATTGAACTTTAAGAGAGAAAAATAAAGTCTGTTTTGAATAAGTTAGAACTCTTCTTTGAACAGTTCGTTTGTTTCTTCCCGCCAACACCTGACCCCGCTTCAGTATGGGGGATTGAACCTAGGGGAACTCCACCACTGACCTACATCCTCAGCATGTTTTATTTTATTTGAGACAAGATCTCCCTACGGTGCCAAGGCTGGTCTCAAACTTGAAATCATCCTGCCTCAGCAAGGAGCTAGGATTATAGGTATTTGCCATCAACCTGGCTAAAAAAAATTATTTAAGGTTAATCTCTTTGTACATATTGAAGTTTTTTATTCAACACACATTTAATTCTCACAAAATGACTTGTTAATACATTTCTAAATTTTGAACCGAAGTCCTATGATCACCAAATTTTAGAAATAGATAAACTGTAGCTAAGTATTCAACTCTTTGCTTTACTTTTTTGAAGTGCTTTTAGTACATTATAATTATACATAATAGTTGGGTTCATTTTGATATAATCATACATGCATAGAAGTTAATTTGCTCAATTTCAGTCCCAGATTCAACTTCTTTCCCTCCTCTTCTCCTTTACCCTAGTTCTCTTCCTCTACTCTACTGGTCTTGTATTTATTTATTTATTGTTGGTGCTTTATATATAAATAGATATAAGTGCAGGTAGAATTTGTGGTATATTTATGCATGCACATAGCATAATTTTGTCAAATTTATTCTGCTTCTGTCCCCTCTTCCTGTCCACCCTCCATCCCTCTTAATCTTCTTCTCCTCCGCTGTTCTTCCCTCTGTCCTTATGATATCTGACCCCTCCCCCCTGTTTAATCTTATTTTGCTCTGGCTCCCCCATATGAGAGAGATCGGTTGAACCTTGAAATTCTGAGTCTGACTAATTTCATTTAGCATGATATTCTCAGTTCCATCCATTTATCAGTAAATGTCATACTTTCATTCTTCTTTATGGCTGAGTAAAACTCCCTTTTGTATATATATCACATTTTCTTAATTCATTCATCCATTGACAGGGACCTGGGCTGGTTCCATAATTTGGCTATTAGGAATCAAGTTGCTATAAACACTGATGTGGATGCATCCCTATAGTATGCTGATATCTTTTGGATATCTACTAAGGAGTAGGATAGTTGGCTTATACAGAAATTCCATTCCTAGTTTTTTGAGGACTCGCCATACTGGCTTCCAGAGTGGTGGTAATTTGCAGTCCCATCAACAATATATGAGGGTAACTTTTCCCCACATATCCTCACCAGCATTTATTATTATTTTTATTCCTGATAACTGTCATTCTAACTGTAGTGAGGTGGGATCTCAATGTAGTTTTGATTTGACTCTTGTGCAGGGTGAGAGGGAGGGAATCTAGTTTCATTTTTGTACATCTGGATGTCCAGTTTTCCCAGCACCATTTTTTGAAAAGACTGTTTTCCCCACCATACGTTTCTGGTACCTTTGTCAAGGTATCAGATGGCTGTAAGTATGTTGATTTATCTCTGCATCTTCTGTTCTACTCGTCATTTCTGTTTTGATGACCATTCCATAGTATTTTAATTATGATAGCTCTGTAGTATAATTTGGAATCATGTTTTGTGATGCCACCATCATCATTCTTCTTGTTCAAAAAATTTTGGGATAGTCTGGATCTTTTATTCTTCCAAATTAATTTTAAGACCATGTATTTCTAATTCTGTCACTGATAGTTTGATGGGGACTGAATTAAATCTGTATAATGCTTTTGGTAGTACAGCCATATTGACAATATTTATTCTTCCTATCACAGAGGTTGGGAGGTCTTTCCATTTTACAGTAGTGTTCAGTTTCTTTCTTTAATGTTCTATAGTGTTCATTGAAGGTGTCATCCACATTTTTGTTAGATTAATTGCAAAGTACTTTATGTTTTTATTTCTAGGTTATTTTGAATGGGATAGTTTTCCTGATTTATTTCTCAGCAGAATCATTATTGGAGTATAGGAAAGCTATTGATTTATGAATGTTGACCTAGTATCCTTCTACTTTGCTGAATTTATTCACCAGTTCTAAAAGTCTTCTGATGGAGTCTTTTTGAATCTTCTAGATGAGATGGGGTCATTTAGTTAGCAAACAAATAGTTCGGCTTCTTTTCCAATTGCTATCCTATGAATTTCCTTCTCTTGTTTGATTTCTCTGACTAGAGTTTCAAGAACTATACTGAATAGGAGTGGTGAGAGTGGACATCCTTGTGTTGTTCCTGATTTTAGAGGAAATGCTTTCAGTTTTTCTCTGTTTACTACGATGTTGGATTTGGGTTTGTCATATAAAATCTTTATAAGGCTGAGATAAGTTCCTTCTATCCCGTTTCTCTAGAATTTTTAACATAAATGAGTGCTGGATTTTATCACGGGCCTTTTCTTTATTTATTGAGATAATCATATGATTCTTGTTGTTATTTTGCACATATTGAATTTTTATGGAACCTACTAGAGTAAATATAAGTGGTTGCTAATATAAAGCCAAATAATTTAAAAATTACTTGTACATATTTGTTTATTTATTTTACAGTACAATTTTATAATACAAATAGATTTTTAAAATAAGACAAATAATACAAAAAAAGAACATAACCAATAAAACTAGTTGTTTTCTTTAGGATGATAAGAATTAATTCAGGCAGGGTAATAAATGTTTTCTTGAAGAAACTGATATACCATTTAGCAAAAACAGAATTTTAAAGGCCAGTAATAGAGTTGAGACTTTTCTCAGTCAGACAGGGCATTTCCATTGATCCCTAATTGCTTTTGCAATTTAGCTCTATTTTCTGAGTATGTCAGTAGAAGTCAATATTTAAAATGTTCTGGTTTGTTTTATATGTAAAATAAGAAAAGCCAGGGGACAGACTGGATCCTATTCCATTCATCATTAATTAGATAGGAAGTCATTCTACCCATAACAAGAATTTGGGGTAATCATAAGGAAACTAATCTTTTTTTCACAAATTTCATAAAATTGTCCTTTGTCTTAGAATCCAAAAGGTTCTCACTCCAAGGAATTGAACTAAATAAAACAATTTGTTTTCATTATGTATTTTTCATCATGGACATCATTTAGAAATGAAAATATAACTCTTATTACCACATTGCACACTGTGTCTTGAGGCACATGGGGTTAAGATTTTCTAAAAGTCGTAATTAGATACACTTCAAAAGACAGAATTACACTCAAAGGGTTCATAAAGTAAAACATGTAACCCTCATTATTTTCTGCTATGGGTCTTACGAGAGTGAAGCATCTTAAGTTTCATGTAAGTAGAACTGAGAGAGAAGGTTCATGTCTTCAGCAGTTTATTAGGTATCTCCAAAATGTTTATATTCTAGATCCATTATCATTGTGGACTTTTATTGTAGTAATGGCTTCATGCTTGGTAAATACACTTTCCCACAATTTACCTGGGATAAATCTTGATACCTTTTAGTATAAACTAAATTAAAGAGGTACAAGATTTAATAATTTAATAGGAAATTAAAGAAATAAATCTGCCTTTCCTTTTTTATAGCATCGTGATTTTTTGCTAAGTAGTTATCAGATGCCAATTCTCTCCACTCTGCTTTTTTTTTTTTTTTAAAGAGAGAGAGGGACAGTGAAAGAGAGAGAGCAAATCCATTTTATTTAGCTTTTCATGTGGCTTTTGTTGCTCTAACACTTTATTGTGTATGAGGTGCTGGGGTTTGAACCTATGTCTTTGAGCATGCCAGACAAGCACCAGTAACTGCTGAGCCACTGCTCCATTCCCTCCACTCTGCTTTTAATATTCAATTTTTGTTTCTTTTGCTTATATCCAAGTTTTGAGCACAGAGTTTATAAACTGGAAATTACACAAAATATATTTTTGACAAGTGGCCAATGAGTACAATCCAATTTCTACCTGTTGTACCCCATTATCTTTTTTTTAAGAGAGAGGGACAGTGAGAGAGAGAGAGAGAAAGGGGAGAGAGAATCAATTTTATTTAGTTTTTTGTGTGGCTTTTGTTGGTTGAACACTTGGTTGGGTACATGGTGCTGGGGTTTGAACCAACGTACTCGTGCATGCCAGGCAAGCACTGAGCCACTGAGCCATCACTCCAGCCCCCCATTATCTTATTTTAAGACAACTCCTAAACATTGTGGCATTGCATAATAATGGTAACAACTTAATAATGGGGACCTATGAGTCAGGGTTGAGGTCAGACTTTCCACTCACTCTTACTTTGTCTTCCCAACAAACTTCTGAGAACGTTACATCATCACTTCACTTAATAAGTGAAAACAACAAGGTACTGAGGATCTCCGACTCCCACATTAGATGGTCACAAAGCCCATATGCAAACCCAGGCAAAAAATTTTGAATTCCACTGTTTCTTGAGTAGTTATGACCTTTCTATCATCAGAAGAGAATTTATGTTTGATGTGTCAGGACCAATTTTGCTACCAATCACACAACAGTATCCAGAGTTGGCAAACTGGGCTCTCTCTTAGAAATTCATTAACTTCACACACAAATTAATCCAATTACTTAATTATAAAATAACACAAATTAGTTTAAAATGTCAAAAATCTTCAAAAATAATGAAGTAGTTTAAAAGGGACTTTGGCATCTGGAATACATAAGCCAGGATAATAAATCTCTGTTAATGCTAGGAATTTTAACTCATTCTGATCTGTACCTGGAGCATCCAGCAAAGTATCTATCATTATCATTATTGTTATATTTTTATATGAAATCACATAAGTAAGAGCAAACACACAATTATACATTCATTTTAGCTAAATTACATAGCTATTTTCGTGACATAATAATTGGTTCTCCATTCAGATGTATTTGAAGAATGGATATAAAATGGGAAGTAGAGAAAAAATGTCTTCAGATAGTAAAGACCTAACTTGCAAAAAATGTCAGACTGATTTCCATATCATGTAACAAATCTAAGCACCTTACCTTAATTCTCCATCATATCCTAACCATAATACTGCATTTGCAAGTGGTAGGCATATTGGCTTCAATACTATGGTATGGGTAAGTTTACAAGGAACTCTCTTTGTTCCTACAGAATTGTCAGGGGTAGTGCAGACTATCTGAGAGTGAGATGTTGCTGCAGTGGCTGGCCACTCCTGCTGTATCTTACTCCCAGGGTACAAAAGAAGTTATGTGTGTCATGGGAATCACTCCTTCTGACAGGAGTTGAGAGAAGTAATCTCCACCTCACATGGAAATAAAAGTAACTACTGATCTATCTCTTCAAGACACTGTTTATAATATTGCCATGTTGCCTTTTTCCAGGTCAGAGGACTGTTTATCCTTTAAACCACTAAATTATTTTTAGCAATCAATTAGAGTTTTCAAGTTTTAGATTAAACTCTAGTTTTCACCAAAAATTTTAAATTCATTTATAGCAATTGCTAAAACTCTTGTGATTTTAAGTCAGGAGGTGATCAACTTGGGAGAATCGTTACTTCAAGTGATTGATAGATTTTTTCACAGATGTGGTATGCTAATGCCTGAAGTCTTCATGGTTTCATATAAGGTTAAATCTTTACAGAATGCACTGTTAGTGGATTAGCTTAAAAACATTGACCTAAAAAGTCAAATCTTATCATGCACTTTCTTTGTTATGGATGTTTAGGGAATCTTTTTGAATGGGGTAGAACTAATTTATATGACATTGCCGAGCAAATACACTCGTTTCCTGTGAAATTTGTAAACTAGCTTTTACTTTATCAGCAATTATCTATTACATGCCTTGTAAGTGCTTGCCACTAAACCAGCACTGTGCTAGACTCACAGTGAATCAATCTAACTTAAAGAAAGGATAAGGATTGGTGAAAACACATGTTTAATAAAATGTTTAATATATGCTTAATTGAATCTAGAGTTAACTCTTGGAAGACATATTTTTACTATTTAAGTAAGGATCATTCAATCAAGCATCTAAAAGAACATGAAACCTATGTTAGGAACCAAAATTTGGCTGTACATACTAGGGATGAAATGCCTAAATGAAAGGCTATGAACAGACAGAAGAAAAACAACAATATATTATTGCTCTATCAACCCAAACAGAATGTGTTGTGCCTTATTTTCATGTTGATTTTGGCATGAATCACTATACTGAATCATTTTGAAACATGGTAATAGGAGAATTTGTGTTGGCATTAGGCCATATAAAGACTTCAGGATAAAACGCAGTAGCAGAACTATGTTTACTTTTGTCTATAGGACCTTTCTGATCGTAGAAAGTGACAGACAATTAGCATGGGAAAAATATTCTTTCTCGGTAAGTGACATAATCTGGAAAAATTTAGGGAAATCAAGATGTCTGAAGTTCTAATATAACTCTACACAGTGAAATTTAAAAGCAAGAGCGGGGATAAATCCTGTTGGGCAGTTCATTCTTCAGCTCTTGGGATGCCTGGAGTATAGAATCTTCCCAGCCTGATAACTGTCTTGGGAAGTAAAATATTTTTAAGCATGTTCTCCAAGGGAGTTAACAAATACAACTTATGTTTGTCAGTTTTCTGTTACTATAACACATACCTAAGATAATCAACTAATAAAGAGAAAAGATTTATTTAGGCTCATAGGTTTTGAGGTTCCAGTCCACGATTGGATTGGTCCTGTTGCTTTTGGAACTGTGGCAAGGATGTACATCACTGTGTGGGCATAAGATGGAACAAAACTACTAACCTCATGTCTGAGAAGCAAAAGAGAAAGGGACCAGGGTACCACTATCCCTTCAAGAGCGTGATTCTAGTGAACTAAGGACCTCTGTCAGTCTCCACCTCTTAAAGATTCCACCACCTCCCAATAACACCACTCTCAGAACCAAGATTTTAACACATGGGCCTTTGGGTCACATTAAAGATCTAAACTATTGCAGTACTACTTAAAAGTAGTATTATATCCGAGATGACATTTTGCTTTCTTAGTAAGCTTCATTGGCTGATATTCAAAGACTTAAATTCAGGATGAGTAACATTTAGGATTTTCTAAATGACACAGAGGTCTTAATAATAAAGTTAAGAATAAATATACGTAATTATGCATGGTAATGACTACAACTGCATTCCAAATGTATTATTGCATTGTACTGACAATACCTAAAGAAAGTGGTCAGTTCCCTTCAGAACACCACTCCAACAGACTTCCTTTCAGGAGGCCTGCCTTTGAGAATGTGTGCTATGGGACAGCAGAGTAATTGCACATGGTCAGTCTGAGAGCACTGCAAATTCCCAGGGGAATTTTCAATTTTCTGTCAAACTGTAAGAAAAGCAAGAACATTTACAGTAAGTTGTTTCAAAATTATATTCATTCAATGTAAAAAACATAATCTTCTAATGATTATGTACTTATATTCTTGTGTTAAAAACCCTCCTTGTTAAAAAAAATGGTAGAAAAATTGTTTTTAAAAATAATTTGCACTTTATGTCTGTATTTGACAAAATAATGATGGTTTCAATCTTTTGTCAATTTTAACTTTTTGTAGTAGATTGATCCATAAAATCAAAAAGCCTGAAAACTATTTAAAACGGTAGCCCTGGTGACAAAAAAATTGGCCTTTCAAACTTCTCAAATTAAGTACAGGAAACAGCATTCAATGCAGAAAAATGAAACTTTGCACAAGTATGTGTAAGGTAGTTTTAAGAAGTAAGCAATACTAACATTAAAACAGTGAAATATTTTTATAAAAATATTTTATAAAAAATGTAAAAGGCTAATAACACTGGAGTGTGTGTGAAAAATAGGCATCCTTACCACTGTCATCAGCAGAAACTGGTGCAAATATACCAGACCTGCATTTGCTAATGGTTGTTAAAAGGCATCTAATTCTGCATTAACTCCACACAGTCAGAATTTATTGCAAAATAATCGTTATGGATATTTCCAGTGATTGAACTACTAAGAAGATCTCTGCAGAGATTTTCATGTTAAACAGATTATATAATATTCCAGTTAACAGCAATAAAACCCAGTTAAAAACTTTAATAGTCCCTATAAAACAATATTATGGAGCACAAATATTATAAAAATTTGTAATAATTTTGAAAAATCCTTACAATTATTCAATAAAAATATCAAAACATTGTATAGTATTAGCAGACCTATAGAGAGAGAGAAAGCGCAAGCTCAAGCTGAAAGCATATGAGACAAAATTAGCAGCTAGATAGTAAAATGAAAGCTTATTTTTTTAAGGGCTTGGCAGTTGATATACCCCCTAAAATATGCTAAAGTCCTAACCCCAAGTATTTCAGAAATGTAATCTTATTTGTACAGATAGTCATTATTGTACTAGAGTAGGGTGGGTACTTACTCCAAGACCTCCGGTGTCCTTGGAAGAGTAAAATGTAAGGACAAAGACATTAAAAAAAAACACCAGACACAAAAGAGACAGATAAGGGAGTGATCGAATCAAAACCAAGGAATGATCAAGATCAAGGATCATCACCAGAAGTGAGAAAGAAGCAAGGAAGAATCCACCCAGTCTCAGAACAAGCACAGTCCTGCCAACACCTTGATTTTGGACTTTTGTTTTCTACAACTGTGAGAGAGAATACTTCTGTTTTAAGTGACTCGGTTTGTGAGTACTTTGTGACAGCTGTCCTAGCAAGCTATCGCAGTGCACAACAGACAGAAAAGCACTAAAACATATGTGCACTGCTTAATGCTCTAGTGAAAAGTGGGTGAGTGGGTACCTGTTTATCTACCCCATAACCTGCCTGTATGACTCCTCCCCGTTACTCAGACAGTCTCCCTCCTTCCCAAGGCTTGTTTGTTTATTTTTAAATTTATTTTTATTTTTTTTTTTTTTTTTTGAGATAGGGTCTCATTGTGCTGCCTAGGCTGACCTTGAACTCCTCCAACTTTCTTGCCTCAGCCTCAAGCGTGTTTGGGACTATAGACATACACTGTTGTGCCCTGCTCTACTATCCTCAGTTCTAACACTCTAGTTTTGTCTATTAGAAAATTGTTTTAAAGGGATCATATAGTATCCAGGGTTGTTTGACCCTTAGTGTTATTATAAATAATGCTACTCAGGAACTGTCTTGTTCATGTCTACAGTACACATGTGCACCCGTTTCTGTTGGTTATTTAACTAGGAGTGAAATTGCTGAATCAATTATGCCTACTTACAAATTTTATATTTTACAATAGATGATTTTTTTAAAGTAGTTGTATCAATACCTACCAGCAGTGAGAAATTTTACATTTGGTACTGATTGTCCTTTTGAAATTTGATCATTATTGAGAGAGTGTAGCAGTATCTTACTGTCTTTAATTTGGAACTTCCCTGGTCACTAATAAGCATTTTTTCATGTATGTGTTAGCCATTTGTTAGTGCCAATTTTTTTCAGTTGTTTTGCAGGAATTTTTTTATATATTCTGGAGACAAGTCCATTGTTCTGCTTTGGCTTGCCATTTCCTATGTTATTACATTTATGAATTTAATAAAATGTGATGGGTTGTGTTCTTGATATCCTATGAAATCTCTTTCTACTTTAAAGATCATTTCCTATATTATTTTCTGAAAGTTTCATTGCTTAGCATTTCTCATTTTATTTAGGATCTATTTGTAATTGCTCTTTATTTAGGGGTTGGGGTTTTCTCTTTTAGATTTTAAATTCACCCATGATTACTTATTTAACAGGTTGTCCTTTACCTTGTTCTCTGTAATATCACCTTTATTATAAATCAGGAGTTCAAATATGCACTGCTGTTTTTAGGTTCTTTGTCCTTCTCCATCATTTATGCATCATTCCACTGACTATAAATATTATAGTTTAATAGCAATCTTTATACCTGCTGCAGTAGGTCCTCTGACTGAGCTCTTCTACGGTGATTCAACTATACTTTGTCATTTTCATTTATGTATAAATTTTAGACTCAAGTTCTCAAATTCTAATTTTAAAAATACCTTGACTTTTGTTTGGAATTGCATTAAATCTACTTTGATGAATTGATTATTTTCTCATGACTCAGGTTCGTTGATTTGTTATCTGATAATATACTTTGAATAGTTAAGAAACAAGGCTAATTTCCTGTGCTGTATTTCAAACATATCAAACATATGGTATGTTACAGGAGGAAGAAAAAATGCTAGAGAATCTTGAATTAATGCCCAATTAAATGAAAGTTCCAAGTTTAAATTCCAGATGTGATGCTGAACAAGTTTTTCTCCAAGCCAAAATAGATCATCATACAAATCTGGAATCCAAAGATCATGCACAAAATGTTACTTAACACCTTAATGCATGACACTGATTAATGCTGTAGTCACATAGGGAGATTCTTATTTCAAGCCTGAGGTCTTCCTTGAAATAAGAGTTTAACACTATATGAGAAAAATTTCAAGATGACAGAAAAAGAAGGTTTATTAAAATATTTTTGGTGAAAGCTATAGGGAAATGCCTAGAAAGAAACAGCTTTGTTAAAATAAAAACTAGCATTTAACATTTCTATATAAAGTTAAAAATAAAGCATTTCTTTGTAAAGATGTTTGTAATAGATATGTATTTTTTTATACAAAGAGAGAGTGAGAGAGGAGAGAGAGAGAGAAGGACAGATCAATTTTATTTAGTTTTTCATGTGACTTTCATTGCTTGGACACTTCCTTGTGCACATGGTGCTAGGGTTTGAACCTGTGTCCTTGCATGCCAGGCAAGGACCATAACCACTAAGCCACCACTACAGCCCAAAATGCATGCTTTTAAGTTCTCCCTGGATCCACAAAGGCTGAACAACTATCACCAGCATCAAGATTCTCACCCCACAGCAGGCAGGGAGGGTCTGCAGACATACTAGAATAAACAAACAAAAAAGGCATGGGCACCTCTCTTTCTCTGTCTTCTTCTCTGTCTGATGCTCTCTCTCTCTCTCTCTCTCTCTCTCACACACACACACACACACACACACACACACACACATTCTTCTTTATCACATTTCCCCCAAGGTTCACTGAGCAACTCTGCCTTCCCTCCTCCTTCAGGGTAACCAAACCATTGCT
Organism: Aplodontia rufa; assembly: GCA_004027875.1. NCBI lineage: Eukaryota > Metazoa > Chordata > Mammalia > Rodentia > Aplodontiidae > Aplodontia > Aplodontia rufa. The sequence goes on from PVKS010008845.1 coordinate 19,083, forward strand.
GCTTTCACTTGACTTCATCTCTTACTTTCTTTAAATCTTCTCCTTTGAGACATATTATGGACCTTCCATCTCACTAGAAATATTTTACCTCTCCCTCGTGACTCTTGGATCTTTAGCTTCAGGATCTACCCTACTCTCTGCGTAAGAACAGAAGTGTGCAAGCTCTGACAAAAGCCACAGCACTAAAGAACCAGGTCATAAGACAAAACTTACCATGTCCATCATGGCTGCTACAGATGTTTTTCTTTCTCCCAGAAAAAAGAAGGAAGTTCCTATTTCTGCATCATGCATTCTGGGTGGTGGTTGCTGGTCCACCCTTCCCTTCTGGTCGCTGCCTCACCTACCTTGGTCCTGTTACTTGATCACGGATGAAGTCAAATTCGGTTAACTTGAAGTGAAGACTCTCAGTTAGCATTCTATCTGTAGACCACTGATGGTCCACTAAAAAAGGAATCAGCCTCCACTTCTTTCCCTACACAACTGTGATTAAATGCCACATGCACAAAAATCATCAATTAGCACAGGAGAAGGCAATGTGTTAACTGTTTATGCTTAAAGAAGAAGTACTTACCTGTTCTAAGAACAAGGCTAACCACTCCATATCTACCACAGGGTAGTGCACCAAATCTAAGAGGCTAATACTATCCTAATGCTTATTTTTCAGAAAAAGATGTTGAACACTGTACTAGGTATTTGCTTAAACTTATAAACGTAGTTGGACTAGGATTCAGATGCTTTTCTGCTTGCAGGGTGTGTCTTTAACATTCTTTAGTGCTCATCACTAAAGTATAAATGGAGGCTTTTGTACCATACTTATAATTACTCAACAATAAACTTTTGAACAAAGTATCTCATATACTCTCGCTTTGGCAAATACTGCTTCCTAAAATCCTAGAAATTCAGTTTCCAGCATAGATCTCCTGAACTACATGGTAGTCTTGGGAACAAAAGCCACTTCCCTTCCCAGCCCTGCCTGTGGCCTGGATCATAAGTGGCCACCTTCCAATGTTTGTGGACATCCCCACCATCACACCTGATCTCATGTCACAAACAGCCACCTTTGGCCACCCCACAGTGTACAGGAGCATATGTCAGTAGTCTGACACATGCAGGAAGGACAGATTTGGAGAAGAAAACAACCCAGGATCTATTTGAATAGAGAATTCTGAATCCAGATATCTGTAGTGTGGTCTGAAAAAGTTGGGTAGGAACTGATTTGGCTCATTTTCTTGTAGCTGTGTCCTGCTTGCCCACATGAGGAGCATCTCAGCTATCAGAGGACCAAACTGCTTCTGAAACTCTGTAACAGAAACCTGGACCTCCAGCAGAGGTCTGAGGTCTGAGGTTAATAATATCTGTTAGATTCTAAAACCCAGCTGCCCAAGAACATTCAGAGGAAAAAAATATGGGGAAGATAAACTTGTTGGGCCACAAAAGGAGAGTCAGGAAAGTTAAAATGCATAGAAGTTTCCTGGAAAGAAGATCAAACACTGAGGTCAAGTGGAGAGATTTTGTGTCCTTCTCCAAAAGTCCCTAGGCCCAATTCTTTCTCTGTAGAATACATTATTCTATCACCTTACATAAATCATTATTTGTTGGCTTCAAATGCCATGAAGTGAGTAGAAATACTAAAATTACTTTGCAACTTGGCTCTGGTATTATGGAGGAAATCCTGGCTTCTCCACTCAGGTTCTGGCTTTACTGCTAAAAGCCACCCTGAGTGTCACTTAACCTATTCTGTGCCTGATTTCCTCTCATCTAGAAACCATGGTTACAGTCCAGTTCCTGCACACCTAGAAAAATGAGATAGAAATCAAATTTAAATATACATTTGAAATATATATACTTGGAAATTCATAAAATGAGTTTATCTAGAAATCTATGTACATGTAAGGTGATAAAATTTACTGCCAGTATGAAGAAAAATATTATCTTAACTTCATGGAAATTCAATTTTCCAAATGTTATGTAATATTTTAGAGCATTATTTACAAAAACACTTCTGGTGTTTGGAAACTAGAAACAAAGAAAAGCACTTTTAGAAAACCATTTTTGTTTTGAGAACTTTCATATGTGAGATTCTGCATTACCTAAATTTTCACTAAAAATTGTGATGAAATAATGAGATAAAATGATAAGACCCAAGTTTACACTAAAATTACCATGCATCTTCTATTAAATACAATTTGAAACAACTTTACAAATTCTCTACCATTCAAAAGTTAAGCACCTCATTTGTGGGAGAGCAATGTAGTTTTTTTAAAATTATGCTTCTACACATATGTGATAAATTCCATATATATGTATAAATATAATTTATAAATCACCATATAGGATACTGTATATTACTGTTTTAACTATGAATTTTCCTAATATAAAAGCAGAATGGAATATTATTTTCACTTTGTACATAGTTAATCATTGATCAGATAGTGCCTTACTTATGCTTAATAGATTTATATTTTAAAATTACCATTTATTTCCTTAAAATTAGAGTTCTCCCAAAAGAAAAATGAAGTAGTTTCAGATCTTCAGAACATTTATTGCAAATGCACACAAATCTATTTAAGAATCTTCTGACATTTATTACAAATACTAGCTTCTTACTCATCAGGTCATTTTGGTTAGTAACTCTAATATCAATGAATTTTGTATAATACTAATTTATTTTATTTACAATAATAATGTAAACAACTTTATGCAGAAATGTTTATCAAGTGTTATGTTAGACTGATTATAAATACTATGTCTAGTTCTTCAGAACCTTCAGTCTTTGGTTGTGACCCCATTTTGGGGGGGCTTCAAAAACTTGTTTAAAGACATCCATATAGAATTATACTATCAAAGATTGAAATTTCAAATATGGGTAGTGCAACTGAAACCTGAATTTTAAATTTTATTTAATTTCAATTAGCTTAAATTTAGTTTAAAAACTAATACTTGATTCAGTTATTAGAAAACAAGTTTGGACTAATTTGATTATATGCATCTATTTTCAACTGTAAATATTGTGTATCTAAATGCAGTCTGGTGTTTGAGATGAAAATTTAGCATTTCTACTGAGATAATTCCATGTATAAAATGCAAACTGTATTCATACCTTGAATATTTCATTAATTAAAAATATTGTTCATATATTTAAATAACATTAGATACATTGAATTAAACAAAATATACATAAAATAATTTAACTTATTTCATTTTACTTAATATGTCTATCCGAAAATTTAAATGAGGCTCATACATTGTATTTCTATTAAAGAGAACATTGGTACAGAATTTGGGAGAGCATTGGTTCAGAATATCAGTTACTTTAATTAAGGTAATTATGGTTATTTCCATAAAAAATAGGCTGATTGTCAAGGTCTGACTCATTTGTATCAATCACTTTTCTCTAGATTAAATAAAAGCACTAAATATGATTAAAGTTTAATATGAAGCAGGAATATCTTTATAATATAGTTTTCAAATTCCATGCTATTCTCAATGCCACTAGCATGTTTTTGTTGTTGCTGCTTTTACATATGTTGCATTCCACATTTGTTTTGGTTTTGTGTCTCTTACATCTATTTCTTTGAAACAATACTTTTTTGTAATTATTCCCCTTTTTCTCATACTATGAATTCTTTCCCTTCCCAGCTCCACTTGAGAAAGACATTTCTCTAACAGTTTGTTCTCTAATGTTTTATGTGCTTCTGAACCTTACTTTCTGTGGACCAGGAAGCCATTTAAAAGAGCCATTTAGCACTAGGTATAAAGTAACACCTATTTTGCATCAGTGGAACATGTCTATTATCCAAACCATTTGTCCGGTGGATTCTCTGAGAGGGGCAGAAAGGCCTAAGATAATGGCTTTTCAATGAATATTTCAGCTGCTAATAGAACTTAGTTCTTTTTAAAATTCTTTTTCTGCTTAGCATCCATTTTTGGCATTTTTCTATGTATTCCAGTTGAATCACTAAGAGAATCTAGGTGTTAACGTTTCTGTTTTTAATAGTTTCACTCAAAAATATGTAAAAATTAATTAGTTCTACAGCTGCTACTAAAAATGGCAAAAGAAATCATAGCAACAAATATCTGAAATATACTATATTAAATTAAGAGTGAAAATATTCCATCTGCTAAATCATTTGTTTCTGAATGAAAGAACATTCAGAAAAAAAGACCTTCAGGGCTGGAGCAGTGGCTCAGCAGTTAGGGCACTTCCCTAGCACCACGTACACAACTAAGTGTCAGAGCAAGAAAAGCCACAAGAAAAGCTAATTAAAAATGATTCTCTTTCTCTGTCTCACTGTCCCTATCTCTATCTTGAAAAAAAAAAAAGAGAGAAATCTTCAACGTCTTCTCATTATACATTATATATGATTTCAGGACTCCAGCTAGGAGACTGAACTGTTTTTCACACATCTATGTTTTATAATTAAACTGATATTCATATTATAAAACTAAATAAATATTAGATTACTGTTTTAATCAGCCTTTTCGTTGTTGTGACCCAAGGGTCTGAAAAGAACAATTTTAGGAGGAAAAGTTTATTTGGGGGCTCACAGTTTCAGAGGTCTTAGTCCACGGAAGGCCGGCTCCATTCCTTGGGGCTCCAAGTGAGGCTGAACATTATGGTGGAAAAGTATGGCCGAGGGAAGCAGCTGAAAGCATCACATCTGGAAGCAGAGAAGCTCCATTCACCAGATACAAAATGTATACTCTAGAGTCACGCCCCCAACGCCCCTCCTCATCCAGCACACCCTACCTGCCTTCAGCTATGACTCAGTTAATCCTTATCTAAGGAATAACACACTGGGTTAAAATGGTCATAACTCAATCATTCACCTCTGAGACTTTATCCATTTCCTCTCATGCAGGAGTGTTTGGGAAACATTTCACATCTAAACCATAACAATTATAGTGTCCTGAGGTCCTCTTAAAGGGCCTAATTAGTGGTTCTCACCTTGGTATCCAACTTAAGTTGCCTTTTTAATACACTGACTATTTTTGTACATTAAATACATTGGGGTTCTTTGGAAACATTTTCTTTGTTTTCATGCCAGAATACCTATAAATCCTAAAAGTCAAGAAAACATTAGAATTTCCATTTACAAATTTACTTCTGGAGTTTTGAGTTTTGAAAAACCTTAGATTATAAAGAAATAAAATAAAACAACTGTTGCTGTTGTTGTTGTTGGAGACCTAAGGGCGTCATGAATGCTAGACAAACATTCTACCAGTGAGCTATACCACCAATCCATACAAGATGACATTTTCATAGAAGTAAATCAACTTTTTAAAATCTTAGAGAATTTGCAAAAAAAAAAATGTAGTCAGTTTATTGCTTGAAAAATTGGATCATAAAGTGGTTAACAAAATGAAACAGAACAGAAAAGAATGGACTCACTTTAGGTCCTCCCAGATAGCATTTAAAACTATCTGCTGAAGCACTTTGGACATTGTTATTGAGATTTAATGAATGTCAAGCTCAGTAGCAGCTCTATTTTGTGTTGCTTTGACAAATAATATTGGCAATGCTTTAAGTCTTTGAGTTAGAAGAGACATTTGTGAAAAAGGGAATATTCTTTTAAAATGATATGTCAGAAATGTCTTCAAAAAGACAACAGTGGGAAGTCAAAATTTAATTTCCAAAAGAACGAATATTCTAAGTACTTTTAACCATCTGCAGTTTTTAAATGTAATTCCCCAAACATGGTTGTAAGCATGCCAGCAGCTCCTTTGAGTGCAAAGTGCAGAATAAATAGTGGTCTTAATAAAGGATGGACCAATTTTGCAGAACCGGGCATTGCATTTTTCTCCTATATTCGCTTTTTTACCCACATTTTTTGTTGGTGCATTGTAGTTATAAATATTGATGGGATTTGTTGTTGCATATTCACACATGCACACAATATGACAGTATATCCTATTCTATTTTCATCTTTTACAAAAGACTTAAACTGCCCATTCTACCAAAAGCTGCCACTTCATTGTGTACATCTTTACAATCAAGATTTCTCAGACTTTGAAGTCTTTTATATCACTTAAAACAAATGAAAATAAAGTTTGACATTCTACCATGTTTACTGAAGATACTTCCCTAAAATCATCTAAAGGAAAGCTGAAGATCATTTTGAAAAAATTAATGAGAATGGTAGCACAGAATACTGAGAGGTGACTTTGTGCCTAGTTCCTTGTGGAATTTAATCATTTACTCTAAAAACAACTCTAACCCAGCTTCTTAGAAATGTATCTGTTGAAATTCAGTAGCAACTCTTATTCCATTTGTTCCCTTATCCCCAATGTATTCCAAATATAAATAATACAAATTTGACTTTTTAAAGTTACCAGTATACATGTATTTTCAAGAAATGTGGAATTTAATTTAGAGCTGTAAGTTTTAAGAGTTTTACAGTGTTTAAGGGTTTATGGTTTTCTTAGAGAATGTGAAGAAAGTTATGTAGTCCTTGTGTCCTGAAAATCCCCTCTCGTGTGAAATACTGCAAATAACTTCAATGGATTTATGGGCTTATTATTAAAAGGAACATCCCAGTGGTAGTACCTTTCAGGTCAAAAAACTCATGATTTGTGTCAATGTTAATCAACATATGTTGCTAGTTCTCCACAACTTTTGCCTGTTATAGAGTCTATGACTTGAGAATATTCACAGTGACTATACTAAATTTACATTCCCATCAATAACATAAGTAGTGTATAAGTTTTCCTCTTTTTTGCACTTTGCACACTTACCAGCATGATCATTATTTGTATTCTTTTATTCTTTTTTTTTTATGGTACTATAGATTGCATCCAAGGCTCTCAACCACTGAGCAACATCCCCAGGCCTTTTTATATTTTTTATTTCAAGGCAGTTGCTTAAGACCTCTCTAAGTTGCTGAAGCTGACCTTACGCTTGTGGTCCTCCCATCTCAGCCTCCCTCCTAAACTGCCAAAATTACAGGCATGCACCACTGTGCCCAGAATGTTATTTGTATTCTTAATTTTGTCATTCTGACTAGAGTGAGACAGATTCCTGTGTAATTTTATTTGCATTTCCCTTAGGGCTAAAGATGTTGAACATTTATTTGTATGATTTTTGGTCATTTGAACTTCGTTTGAGAAGTGTCTATTAAAGTCTTTTGCCCATGTTGTTTGGTCTATTTGTTATCTGTTTGTTTGTGTAGTTTTTTTTTAGTTCTTTATATATTCCGGATTAATCTTCTGTCAAAAAAGTAGCCTTCAAAGGTTTCTCACATTCTGTAGGCTGTCTCTTCACTCTGTCTTGTTTGCTATGCAGAAGTGTTTTAATTTTATGTCATCCCAGTATAAGTCTTCTTCGTGTGTATGTGTTAAATATTTTCCCTGGTTTTTCTTCTAACAATTGCAAATTTTCTGGTCTTATACTTAGGTCTGTGGCGTATTTTTAGTTGACTTTTATATAGGGTAAGATATAGGGATTTTGTTTCATTCTTCTACAAATGGATATCCAGTTTTCTGATCACCATTTGTTAAAGAGGCTATGTTTTCTACAAGATACATCTTTGATCTTGTCAAGAATCATTTAATTATAGCTGTGTGTGTGTTTTTCTCTGAGTCTTCTCTTCCATTCCCTGGCTCTGAATATCTGTTTTTATACCAGCACCATGCTGTTTTTGCTGCTGTGACTCTATAGAATCATTTCAAATCAGGTATTGTGATACCTCCTGCATAACTCGTTTTTTTAAAATTAAGGAGTCAAGTTGTTGTACAATCATAATGTGTATAATGTAACAATATGATATGCTTTTGGTTCTAAACCATAATTACTCCCATATCACCCACACCCCAGTCTCTTGTTTCTTCTGCATTATGTTCCTGTAACACATAAAAATCTCTATATATAGATATAGATATAGATATAGATATAGATCATTGTGACTTTTCCTGAATTAAATGATTATGTAAGTATTATTTGACTTCTGGGGGAGTTAAAGACTATGATATGTTATTGATTGTCTCTCTAGATCTCTCCCTACCTTCCCTCCCTCTCACCTCCCTCCTCTCCCTCCCTCTCTACAAGTTTATGGTCCCGCTACATTATGTGTTGCTGTGCTCTTAGTGGGTCAGAAACATGAGTTTGACTACCTTTTCATCCAAGCCTGTGGTTAGCTCTAACCTGCACAAATGAGGGAAAACATTCAACCTTTGACTCTCTGGGTTTGGCTAACTTTGCTCAGCATGATTTCTTTCATTGCCATCCATTTACCTTCAAAGGCTGAGATATGGTTGTTTCTAAAACCTGAGTAGACTCCATTGTATATGTATACCAGAGCTTTTGGATCCATTTTTCCAGTGATGGGCATCTGGGTTGATTCCATAATTTAGCTGTTGTAAACTGAGCTGCTGTAAGCATTGATTTTGTTTATATTTATTTTAAAACTATTTTTATTTCAAAAATTATTTTTATTTTATAAATAAGCAAATGAGGGGCTGGAGTGGTGGCTTGGCACTTATGGTGCTTGCCCAGAATACACAAGTACACGGGTTCAAACCCCAGCACCCACGTACACAACTAAGTGTCAGAGCAATGAAATCTATGTAGAAAAACTCAATAAAAATAGATTCTCTCTGTCTCTTTCTCTCTCACTGTCCTTCTCTCATTAAAAAAAAAACAGGCAAATGAAACAATGGTCATAAAAAGATCAAGATTTCTCCTTGTTAAGATACTTAAAATGAAGATGAAGTTGCTTCTTTCTAGGGTTTCAATTTTAGAATTTTAGAATCTACCAGCCATAGGGAGGTTTGTGGAACACAAATGCTGTGTACTTTGTTCCTTTTGAGCTCTGAGCCAACAGGCCAAACTTGTCAGTGGAATTTATATACTGAGTTTTCCCACTTTGTGTCTTCCAGCAAGCATTTAGAGAACATCGTCTGTTTCAGAGCAAAATGCACCTTCAATATCCCTGTCTTTTGTACTCAAGGCTGATATTTCAGTAGTAGGAGCCACCAGCCTCTCACCTGTGTAGTCTGTGGACTGATCTGCATTGCGCCACCACACGTACTCTGAGAGCTTCAGTCCGTGTGCTGGTGTTGGAGGGTGGCAAGGGTCTAAGTAGATCCTCCCGTACCTCCCAGTTTGAGGGATGATGTGGCTGGCTGCAGGGTTGCATTGTGGTAGGCTGCTGCAGGCAGCAAGCTTTATACCAGATCCAATTGCCTCACTCCCATACACATTTCCACCCTGCATCCAGGACCAGCCTGTTTTGCTCCTTGTCACAAAGCTAACAACACAAATTTCAAAGGGAAACACGCTGTTCCCCAGCTTAGAGATTTCAATATGTCCCTTCCAAAGCCTCACTCCTGAGCCTTGTCTCAGACTCAGGGTGATTTCATACCAAGTCAGTGAAAATAAAGAACACATGACCATTAGATTTTTGGATACATCCATTAGAAAAAGAAAATGCAGGAGTTTCTGATCTCCCTTGCAGAACATTTGCACAATGAATCCTCTTTTAAGATCCCTACCCCCTTCCTGGATTACAAAAACCACCAGGACTTGCAGGTAATTTCTTCTTCTCCACAGGCTTGCTATACAGGATCCAAATCTTCTTTATGCTTAGACTGGTGTCTGCATTTCTTGAAATCACTTGAGTTTGCTTCAGCTCATCATGGGAAAGTTTCTCCTCCTTTATCAAGCTGCCACATCTTTTATCAGTTTTCCTATTACACTTAGAACCAATATTTCTGGATTTCATTCGTTACACTTCCAAGCTTTCCCATGGCTCCCCTTCCTAGTTATGCAACCCTACCACTGTTGATTTATTACCATATTGGGGAGCAGCCAGTATAAGCTGGGTGTCTCTGGTCTGCAATTTTTTTAACCCGAGTTTACATTTTAAATCCTCCTATACATTGGCACATCACAAATTGTTATCTGCAGTCCCTACCTCTCTTCTCAGTGCACGCTTACTCATGTAAGTATCTGCTGGACTCCTTCAGGTAATACTTAATACCTCATGTCTTAAATCAAATATTATTTCCTCAGTGAAAAAATCAGCAAAAAAAGCACTTCTTTTTGCTTAGCTCAAGAGCCTTGATGTGTTATTACAATTCACCAGGAGAAACCTGCATGATCTACCTACAAAGCAAACGCAAAGTCTAACAAGTTGTCTCCTCTACAGTACCAGCAACCTGCCATGACCTCTTATCTGGATTATTGTCATTCAAAACTTCTCAACTGACCTGCTTGCTTTCACTTGCCCTTTACTCTGCAGAGTGGCCAGAATAATGCTTCACATCTTAAATGTTTGTTTTGTAGCTCAAAATCCTCCATTAGTTTAACATAAAATCAAAAGGGATTATATACAATGGTTTGCAAGAACTTACATAATGTGGCCTACCAATTATTCTTTTATTCCATCATCTACCACTTCAACTGCCATGACCTCCTTTCCATTCTGTTCCAGCCATACTGACCTCCTTCATTTTCTCTGTGAACATACTAAATGATTATACCTCTGCTCTGAATGCTGGCTAAACCTGCATGGTTCTTTCTTCCGATATAGAACTAATTCCTCTATCCCTCAGTCCTGTATAAAATGTAATCTGAAGTAGCTACTTTTTGCATTATTGTGACTAAAATATCTGACAAAAACAACTTAAAGAAGGCAAAATGTATTTGGGACTTAAGGTTTCAGATGTCTCAGTGCATAGACAGCTGACTCCATTGCTCTGTGCCCAACATGAGCAAGCACGTTATGGAGGAAAGACTCACTTGAGGAAAGCTCTTCAGCTCATGGTGAAGTCAGGAAGCAGAGGTGTGGGGCTAAAGGGCCACAGGTAAGATGCACCTTTCTATTGCAAGGCCTTAGCAACCACCTCCCCCAGCCACATCACACCTGCCTATAGTTATCACCAAGTCAGTCCACTAAAACTAGGATGGACTGATTAGTTAATAACTCTCATATTCTAATTATTTCATCTTTGAATATTCCTGAATTAACAGGAGCTTTTGGGGGTCACCTTATATCTAAATCCTCCAAATCTCATGTCCATCTCACAATGCAAAATGCATTTACCTCATTGCCAAGAGTCCCACAATCTTAACAGTTTTAGCATTACAAAAGTTCAAAGTATCCTCTGAGACCCAAGGCAAACTCTTGGCTGTGAGTCTGTAAAAATCAAAATCAACTGACATGTGCCCACTATGCAGTGGCACAGAGTAAACATTCCTATTTCAAAAGGGAGGAATAGAGGCATAGGAAGAAGGGATGGGACCAAAGCAATAGCAAAACCCAGGTAGACAAATGGGTACCAGGTAACTCTGTGTGTAGCATCTAGGACACATAAAGGGGACATATGCTCTCCAAAGGACTTGAACAGCCCTGCTGCTTTGACTTTGCCAGTCTCAGTACAAGTGGACTCTCTTTTAGCCTGCAGTCTGCAGCTTTTCTCAGCAGACGGTACCCATTACTGGCATCTCTTAGTTGCTGGGTTCTCCATTACAGCTCTGACTTCACTTTCACAGCTTCCTGCATTACCCTCTCAGGGGCAGTCTTCACGGACTCAGATCCTGCTACATTTTGCCTGGGCTCTCAGGTATCTCTTTGAAATCTCAGTAAAAGCCTCTGAACAAACTGTAAGTTTTAAAAACCTTTAGCTCTGTTTTTTACTCATCATTTGCACCTCACCCTACACTCTGTTTTTTTCTATTTTATTTTTAATCAGTGTCTGAAATACATACATCAACATTATCTCCCTCTGTGTCTCTCTCTGTGTGTCTATGTTTACTATCTCAGTCCCCTCAAAAAGATATAAATGGAAAAGAAGAGAGATTTCTCTGTTGAGTTTGTTTTTAGGTTGCTTTGTTTCCAATGCTTATGGTGGTGCCTAGATCCTGGCAGATTCTCAACAAGTTGTTTAATGATGGAGTGACTTTGTATTTGTTGAGGAAGATGTAGTTTAGAGGAATGAGAGTACAGTGTATTGCGGTGAAACAAGTGGTAGATAATGTGCTTAGATTACCATGGCATTAAGTGTTAGGTCAGTTCCAAACAGCTGGGGGCAGGGCACCAGGCAGCCAGCAAGAAAAGAACAACCAATCAGACACTGGCAGACAAGCCCCAATGGCATCTCCCAAGGACCCATGATGGAAGGATTTCCCAGCCAATCCCTGAAGGACAAGACCCTCAAACGTCCTCTGCCCACCCCAGAGTATAAAGTCACTGCCCAGCCAGGATGCTGCCACTTCCTCTGCCTGCCCTCACTCTGGTGGTGCAGTTGAATCTGGCCCTAGGGCCACTGATCCCAATGAAAAGTTTTTGTTCAGCAATTTTAGGCCTGGCTCCTGTTTGAACATCCCCTCCTGAGCATTTGGTGCCAAACACCCTTCCTTATTTTTCCATTAAGGAAGATGAGATAACTGCTCATTTTAAACCTGTATGTTCAAAGTAAAGGCAACAACATTTTTCTGGTAGATTGCATTTAGAAGTAAAAGAAGAAAAGCAATATCAGATGATTCACAGGTTTTTGACTTGAGTAAGTTCGTAGATGATGATACCATAAATTGAAATGAGTAATAATAAAGGAAGAAGAGATTGTTGGGAGTTGTGGAAATCACATTCTCATTTTGAATGTTTTGATGTCTATTACATACCAAAGTGTCAAGTGTACACTTTGATGTCTAAGTCTGGGCCTAAGGAATTGCTAATGGCTGAAGATGTCATGTGGTATAGCTATAATTTTGATATAAGTGTTCCCCCAAACCCCTGAGTTAATGCAGGAACATTTAGAGGTGACACAATTTGATTATGAGATCTGTAACCTAATCAGCCCATCCTCATGTGAATGTACTGACTGGGTACTGCAGGAAGGTGAGGCATGGCTGGAGGAGGTAGGTCATTGGGGTGTACCCTGGAAGGGTTTATCTTCCCTGAGGTCTCCTTCCTCATGTCTCTGCTTGCAGACATCATTCTGTGAGAAGCATTCCTCTGTCACACCCCTATGCTGTGATGTTCTGCATCATTTTAGGCCCAGAGCTATGAATTCTGCTGATTATACATTGAATCTTTGAAACCATGAGCTGAAATAAACTTTTCCTTCTCTTTGTTGTTCTTGTCAGATATTTTGGTCAGCAATGAAAAGCTATCTAATACAGGTATAATCCACATAAGTGGATTTTAAAGCCACAGGAGTTTATGAGATTTTGTAAAGAATTAGTGTAGCCAGAGGAAGATAACAAAGAATGGGCTATGAGTAAGGTTAATATTTTTAAATAGGGGAGTGGAAGGGATGTGGGAAAACAGACAGAAAAAGCATGACTACTAAGGTTAAGAGGTGAGTTTGCAACAGCCAAGAGGAAAAAAAATTATCTAAAGAATAAGATAAAAGTATTTCAACAAGAAATAATTATTTTCTTTATCTTCAAAAAGTTGAAGATAGTTACAAGTTACCCAGTGGATTTGGTAATGGAATGATGAAATAATGATGCCTGATGCCTTCCATTTTCTGAAGACAAAATGAAATGAGATCATCAGGTTAGGAATTGAAGGCTAATAGATGCTACTGGTGGAAATTAAAGGAGTTTTTTTTTCACTGCAGGAAATGAGAAAGAAAATTTACTAGCAAAACATGAAATGTGATATCATTTCTAGTTCTAGAATTCTACACATATATCTCCTTATCCACAAAGAATTCCACAAACACTAAATCATAAAAGATGAACAAAGAGGGGTAACACTTTGAGGTGACTAGAGAAAGCTTTATGATAGAATGAGGATTTGTCAGTAAGTATGTGACTGAATAATTCATTTGATCTCTCTGAGCCTTGGTTTGCATATCTTTAAAATGCAAGGATGTAAATATTAGTAGACTACAGTAAAAGCAAAGTTTCCATGTATGTATTCAACATTTGTCAAGGATTTTCTAAATAAATCACTGCCATTACATAAAAAGAAATATTTCTGTATAAGAGAAAGGAAGCTGATAATTTTCTTATTATTTGAAAATCTGGAAAGGAGTTTCAGCAGATGCATTCCAAGTCTTCCATATATAAGAACAGCAAGAAAAGGCCTATCATTATTACCATAATATATTTTTCTAAAGTCTCTACTACATGTTAAAGTCTTTGTAAACAACAATTTGTAAGAAATGAAAACACTACAGTCAAACTACTGTACATCTAAAGAAATTGCATAATAACTATAACATTGCCTAATATTCTATTGTTATAGAAAAAGCAAACATTCCACATATCTGATATATAACACCCAACATTTTGACTTACAAATAAAAAGGTCTCCAAACAAATTATTTTGTCATTATGCAATGAAATAATTCATCAGAGTCATTCTTTAACATATTGACCAGTTGGTTGGCAACAAGAAAACAGACCCTTGCCTAGACCATAAAATAATTTGCCAAATCAGTCAACTCAGTAAAAACAAAATGAAACAAACTACTAAAACTTTCCAAATGAATGGGTGGAACTCCCCATTTTACAATCTGTTCTTTTGGAATCGCAGTCATATGCTGCACTTGTCTTTTGATATTTTGAACTATGTGTTTCTTCTAGTTTGCTGGGTATCTTTTATACAGGAAAATAGGGTTCATTTTCTGATAAATAACTTTCCAATGCACTAAATGAAGAGAAGAGATTGCAGAAGGTAAAGGACGACTAAAAAGTTGTAAACACAGAAAAAGGGGCTGAAGGAAGCAATCCTCATTTCTTATAAAGTTTATCTAGTGGCAGCACAGTGAAAACAGAAAAAGAGGCAAAAAGGAGAGAAGTAAATTGAATACAGAAAGAATTCTGGAGATGAGATTCTGAGTCTTACTGTGTGTGATTGACAGGGATCACAGCACAGTTCTGAGGGGAGAAAGAGGGTCAAATGTTCAGTAATAGTCTATGAGACAGTAGTGGATAAAATAAGCCTCATTTTATTTGAATGTTGTTTTATTTTCTTGTTTCCTACTTTATTATGTATGAAGTGTAGCTTCTCCCGTGACAAGTGTTGCTGATTCTTTTTTACACTGTTGTTGAAAACCTTTCAAGAAAACACATTTGGTTAAACAGGATTTCTTGTATTTTAAGATCCAATTGTTCAAATGGAAAAATAAAAGTAGAGATGGAAAAAGAGTGTTAGAAAACCAGAACCTGAACTGATAATCAGTAATTCTAGAAAAACTCCGGAGTGGAAACTAAATAGGAGAGATTAAAAGAAAGTAGATCTCCCTGTGAAAAAGGTGTTCTCTTTTAGCTAATAAAAATAGTCTTTAAAATGACCTTATTTAAAACTTGAGCTTCCAGGGCTGAGCAGTTTGCCTTTACATCATCTCACATTCATTAACTTCATAAAATCTGGGGAAAGGCATGCCAAAGAAACAATTAGTTTACACTCCACTAAACAGAAAGTGGCTGATCTAATGCAATCTTTGTTGCTGAAAGCAGCTTTTGGACTCAAGTTATTTGTGTGTTTCCCTAATCAACCAACTTTGATGGAAAATCATAGAAAGTAGAAATTTATTATTTATTTTACAACTACAGGCTTGGCCTGCCAATTAGGAAGACTGAATTTGTCTCTCTAATAAAACTAACAGTACTAGCGCTTTCACAATCTCAGGGAATTAGGATCTTTCCCTAAACTACTGAATGAAGCTGCCCAGAAAGATTGCAGATGCAAACCAATTTCAGTTTATTTTTGTTTCAGACAGGTTTCCATGGACTCTTCTGTAATTACAAAGCTCTTTTGATTTTATACCAGACATTACTTTTTTTGTTTGTTTTTAAGAGAGAGGAACAGTGAGAGAGAGAGAGAGAGAGAGAGAGGGAGAGAAAGAGAGAATTAATTTTTATTTAGTGTTTCATGTGACTTTTGTTGCTCCAACACTTCATTGTGTACATGGTGCTGGGGTTTTAACTTGCATCCTTACACATGCCAGGCAAGCGCTGTAACTGCTGAGCCACCACTCCAACCCCCAGACATCAATTTTTGACAATCTTTGAGATTTACCAGAGACGACCTGTCAATTGAATGGTAATAGAGAATCATCTTTCAAAACTAAAGATGTGGAAACAAGAATGGGTAATTCCTTAAACAGTCGGGCAAAGAGCCAGGGCTTCTGCATTCAATGAGTCCTCGCTGGTAAAAATGAGATATGTTCTCTGATAACCTTTCCACGCTCATCACTTTTCTTCTTCCCTTCAGTCTCCTGTTGCTCCTATGTCCCTGAGCTTCTGGTAGGTACTCACTTGATTCCTCAGTAATTCCACCTACCGCTTCCTGAAATCCTGTTGAACAACAAATTGCTTCAGTTGTTCCTACCCTCAGTACCCCTATTAACTCTAAATTTAAGAGCTATAACTTAGGTTCTTTCAATTTAAGATTTCAGACTTTCTAAACAACACAAAATGTAAAACACATTCAAGATAACAAGGGATCAATTTAAGGTCATATTCATGATTATTCAATATCAAAGAAAGCCACTATTTGAAAAAATAGAACTTCATACATAAATCTACAACTTTGCTAAACAAATAGTTTAACAAACAAATTGTATATTTCCTAAACAAACAGTAAAATCTTTTTTGGGATATATTTGATTATTTTAAAATAATTACTTTCACAGTTATTTATTAGTTACTGTATATCTAGTAAGATTCAATACTCCGTTCAAATATCATTTGTGACATAAAATATCCAGCATATAATTACAGCATTGTGTGGAAAAAAGAGGAAAAAGAAATATTCATATAAGATTAAATATGTAGAGTCCACCACTACACAGTCTGCCAGCCCACCTGCCCCTGGCCCCAAGTGAAAAATCACTGAAAGT
Organism: Aplodontia rufa; assembly: GCA_004027875.1. NCBI lineage: Eukaryota > Metazoa > Chordata > Mammalia > Rodentia > Aplodontiidae > Aplodontia > Aplodontia rufa. The sequence continues at coordinate 35,880 of PVKS010008845.1, forward strand.
AAGATTCTACGTACTGGAAAGCATGGTCCTTTATCCTGTGCATTTTCATGTTTTTGAGCTAAGGGAGAGAGGAGGTTAAGAAATGAGAAAAGATGCCATTTATCAAGTTTATCAACCCCAGTCACTTTCAAAATGAGAAATTTCTAACTGAGCTCAAGTAGGATAAAATGATAGAACATCATTTAAGTCGGGAGGCTTGAAGCCTTGTGGTCTATGCTTAATGTATTCAGCTGCATTCTATTATCTCCTGCTTGAGGCTCAGACCTATGGACTTCTCTATTATACTCTTCATTAAAATCTATCATCAAGACCTTGAAAAGAAGTACACTTGCTATGCTTTTAAAGGAATACATTAAATATGTTCAATGACCCAAAGGAAAGTTTTCAAGAATGTCTGGAATGGAAGGAAATGAATTTTTCGCTTGTATGGCAGTAATAGTTCTTCAAAGTATCAGCAACTTCAGTAGTTGTTGATCCATTGTATATGGTTTTATAATATTAAAAAAGCCAGTAAAGAACATATGGACTAATGTGTGCTTGACACTGTTTATACTAGACATACACAGAATAGTGTCTCCTTTAGGGTAGGCCATGAAACTTACGTGACCCTCCTGGAGAATGAAGCCAGGCCTATCTATATTTAAGTATTAAATGACGGAAGGTTACACGTATTGAAAGGGCTTCTCTTACAGTTCAGAAAAGAGGGAAGCCATTCTGATTGAAGTATAGAATCAGAACATTTTAGGCCTTCAATATAATCTAATTTGACTTTGATTTTACGGAAAGGTAAATTGAGGCTTAGAGAGTTACAAGGAAGAGAGATGGAAATAGACTTTTTATACAACCATATTCTTTGTTATTTACTTAATCCTGGCACCCCATCCATGAATTTGGAATTATTATCCTCATTTACTTAGAAAGTTCATGAGGCCAAGAGATTAATATTTTAGTATATCAGATTTCAAAATGTAGGAATTTGTTCCCAGGAATATTTAATTCAAATCTACTTTTCTATAGCATGACAAAAATTATTGGCATATATTATGTGCAAGAGTACATTCCTATATCTTATCCTAAATAATTTTAAATCAAGAGAGATCTGCCACCTAAAATTTAAAACCTCCACTGCTCCTTTGCATTGATTTCCAGATGGTATTATGCTAATCAAAGAGCTAAAGCACACTGATTAGCTACCTGTAATTAGTTATTACTACCTCTGTTCTTGCTTTCTGTATAATTTTTAATTTAGCTAACCATCACAACCATGCTCTAAAATGAGTATTCTAACAGTTAACACCGGGTGTCAGGCTCTGTTCTGATAACTTATGTATGAATTTACTGAAACCATCCTCACCCACAGGGGATAGTTTCAGGATGTCTTGTGGATGCCTGAAACCATAGAAAGTGCTGAAATCTATATATACAATGTTTATTCCTCCACATACATGGCAATAATGAATATTAATTTATAAATTAAGCAGAATAATAGATCAACAACAGCTAAAAATGACATAAAAGTTACAATAATGTATTGTACATTATTAAATAAAGTTTTGTGAATGTGGTCTCTCTCTCAAAATATCTGATTATGTCATGCTCACCCTCTTTGGGAGGATGTGAGATGACACAGGGCTTGAATGATGAGATGAAGCAAGGCAAATGACATACGCACTAGGACGTAACGTTAGGCTGCTGTGTAAGAGGTACTGCACGTAAGCCCTGAGATGCCTCTAAAGCCAACTTCTTAACTAAGATAGCTCAAAGTGGCCAACAGGCAGATAACATATACAACATGGATCCTTTGGAGACAGATGTGCTACTATTTTACCACAAAGTCTCCCAGATTGGATATTCTGGACAAAGGGATGATTTGTGTCCCAGACAGAACAGAACAGGAGGGCAAGAGATTTTATTTCACTACTCAGAATGTGTACCATTTAAAACATACATTGTTTATTTCTGGAATTTGCCATTTAATATTTTCATATTTTGTTTTAAAATGAGTAATTGAATCCACAGAAAGTGAAATTATGGGAAGGGTCTCTTAGTTCATTTTGTATTGTTATAACAAAATACCCAAGACTGGGAAACTTTATAAAGAAAATATTTATTTACTTTACAGTTTGGGAGGCTGAAAGTCCAAGATAGATGGTCCATCTATTTGACCTTTGATGAGGTGTTTATGGCAACATCACAAACATGAGAGATGACTTTCAGTACATGAGCACATGAGAGGGGGAGAGAGCCCCATGATAAGACAGACAGCAAGAGTAGGGAGGAGCCCATCCTTGAGTGGGAGAACAACGGGTCCTTGAGGGTACTAATCCATCCCCACCAGAACTGACCCACTCCTGAGAGACAGCATTAATCCTTTCATGAGGTTGTAACTCCATTACCTAATTACAGTCACCAGGCACTAGCTATTAAAAGGATTCAAGTCCCGTAGCACCACCATATTGGGGACCTGGCTTCTAGCACATAAACCTCTGGGTCGTGAACAAGATCCAAACCATACAAGGTGAATACTATATTTAATTGTTATCCTAACCCTATGAGGTAGGTATTGTTAGCATCCTTGTTGTGCAGAGATTGGGGCATGGAATAATCAACTGACTTTGTTCAAGTCCACGTAGAATTCAAATTGGAGAAATCTGTTGCTTGAGCTGGCACACAGAATCACTGTATATCTCTGCCACTTGCTGTGTAAGCAGAGAAAGACAGATTTATAGAGTGAAGGAGTTAAGTAATTCAGCTGTTTCATGAAGCTATGGCCAAGGAGGGTTCTGTGATTGGCAGAGGGGCTGAGATGCTGGAGAGAAGACACCGCAATAGAAAGCAGAGGGAAGTAGAAGCTCACCTTTGACCTGAAAGTCCCTCAGAATAAACCAAGAGTATCCCCCCCCAGTGTGCTTCTTAAATCAGGCTGCATTGTGCATAAGAATTGGGTCTGCCAGTGTCCATTTGGTTTAGCCATCAGGACTGAGGATTTATGTCACCTGTATCAATATGACTTTACCACATGTTCTAGGAAACAGTAACTACATAGCTCCACTGTTTGCTTCAAAAAATTTTTGAAAACCAATTTTATTTGAACTATGAAAGTTATAGTTTGATTTCTGAATGATAAATGGTCTCTTGCTCATATAGTTTGCTCCTATGAGCTAAAAGCTTACTATCAAACAACTGTTTATCAAAGCACTTTGAGATCTCCACCTTACTACATATGTATATATATATATATTCACACACATACATACTTATATATACACATACATACATATATATATATACATGCATTCACATATATACACACATATATATATATTCACCAATCCTCAACAATTACAGGATGAATCTGCCCTATCTCCATCATATCCTTGCATTCAAAGTCTCCCCTTAAGCTACTTGATCTCCAGTTCCCCTTTCGCATCATGTCTGGTCTCTGATCTTACCCTCTGAGATACAAGCTAACCTCTGTATGCATGATGTTCTCCATTATTGCAGTCGCTTTGCTTAACCACAGTTATTCCATTCTTTTGGGAGAATGAACAGTTGATATTCATGAACAGAACAACCATAACCACTTGGTCACCCACACTTGACACGTGACAGGCTCTGTGTAATCAGGACACATTCAGACTAGATGCACTGAATGGAGGACCAAAAGTAGTCAAGGTCACCCATTGAGTGACAGTTTCCATTATTACTATGTGCTTGAGTGCACACATGTGCCTGCTAGAGGAAGTAGGAAGAAAGACTGTTTTGAAGAATCGTAAGAAAGAATATTTCCTGCAATTCTGGCTTTCTCTTTCAGGAACTTTGAAAATTAATGCTACAACCTCTGAAGCAATATTAGTTCTGCTTTCTTCAGATCTTCATGTAAACTAAAAATATTTTAAAGCAGATGAGCTTTTTGTCTAATTGAGGTAACAGAGAGAAAAATTATTATCTAAACATATGAATTGGAAATCTCCTCCTCTGTCATTATGCATATGTTCATGATTTTGTGGCAACTATTCCCTCCTAAATGTGAGACAATGTTCAACGAATAC
>PVKS010008845.1:40031-66712 GCA_004027875.1 Aplodontia rufa
AGGAAATCTCCTCCAGGAAAGAAAAGGGTTATAGCCTGAGTTAGCTATGGCTCAAGGACAAAAGCAAACTTCTGTCATGTGTCAAATAATATTTTTGATATTATTATCTATTTCTTCATGAAAGTTGGAGACAGAGAAACTTATGCTGTACTTTTCCAGGAGAGCATATCATTTTTTTCCAGGGAGGATGTGTACTGGGGAGAAAATGCTGTTCAGAATCTATTACTGCTTTCTATGAAATGCAGGAATTTTGACTATTGAGTGCAGGAGTATCTGTGTGTGTGTGTGTGTGTGTGTGTGTGTATACATGTACCAATCTGGGAACTTGTGAATGATTGTGTATAACAAAAAAGTGAAAACTTTATTTGGTAAAGAAGAAAAAGGATGCTCTAAGAGCATAAGAATTTGTAAAAGAAAGGGTGGAGAGAATCTCACATTGGAATTTCAACTGAGAAAAATATTAAAATGGTAATTAATTATGTGATTTGCAAAACAAGAAACAAAGATTTTTGGCTCAACATACAAGTTATAATTTTAAAAGTCTACATTGTGAGTCTGTGGTTTTAAACTAATAGACTCTGAGTAATACAGAAAATGTCTAAATCACTGTACTGATGTGCTGGGAGGAGACTGTCAGCCACAGAGATGTTGTCCTTCTTCATGCATATTAGTTTTTCCACACCATAGTTGCACAAAATGAGCTATTAACATTGTAAAGTTCATGAGTCTTCAAGTCTAGAATAAATTTCTTGGTGCTGTTTTCATAAAAATTCTGTTTTCCTTGCTCTTTAGAAGAATACTAAGGTAGCAGAGACACTCCGAGGCCGCAGCACAGGCTGAGGAGTGGGGTCAGGAGTGGGGTCAGGACTAGCGAACCAGTCCCCTGAGCGAGCAGCGGTGGTGTCCTGAGGGATTCTGAAGGAAGACTTTCATTTGGTAATCTGATTAATCAATGCAAGTGAAATTAAGAAACAATGGGTGTGGAAAATGAGCAGATACTGAGTGTAATGAGCAGATCCTGATAATTTAAGTGACTCTTTTCTGGGGCCCAAGAAAATGCTGGTACTGAGTAAATAAAGAATGAAATAAATGGAAATTGGATTTCAGCATCCTCCATTAATGAAGCTAGAATTAATGCCAAGGCAAAAAGATGACTGCGGAAAAACTCATCCTGGGACTCTGGCAGAGGCGATTCAGTCAGTGATAATGGAAGTGAAGTCCTTAGGGGTGGAGTAACTGTGCCAATCAGTCCAAAGGGAAGGTTGCCAGATAGACAATCCGGATCTGGGAAAGGAAGGGGATTACCAAAGAAAGGTGGTGCAGGAGGCAAAGTGTCTGGGGTACACCTGGACAGATATATGATGTGGAGGAGGTAGATGTGAAAGATCCTAACTATGATAACGACCAGGAGAACTGTGTTTACGAAACTGTAGTTTTGCCTTTGGGTAAAAGGGCATTTGTAGAGAGGACATTAACACCAATTTTATAGGAATACTTTGAGCACTGAGATACTAATGAAGTTGGGGAAATGCTAAAAGATTTAAATCTTGGTGAAATGAAAAGTAGAGTACCAGTGTTGGCAGTGTTCCTAGCACTGGAAGGGAAAGGTAGTCATAGAGAAATGACAGCTATTTAAGCTTCTTTCTGACCTTTGTGGGACATAATGAGCACAAATGATATGGAAAACTCATTTGATAAATTATTGAAAGATCTACCTGAATTAGCATTGGATACTCCTGGAGCACCACAGTTGGTTGGCCAGTTTATTGCTAGAGCTGTTGGAGATGGAATTTTATGTAATACCTATATTGATAATTACAAAGGAACTGTACTTGTGTACAGGCTAGAGCTGCTCTGGATAAGGCTACTGTACTCCTGAGTGTGTCTAAAGGTGAAAAGTGTAAAGATAGTGTGTGGGGCTCTGGAGGCGAGAAGCAATCTGTCAATCACCTTATTAAAGAGATTGGTATGCTGCTGAAAGAATATTTACTCTCTGGAGACATATCTGAAACAGAACATTGCCTTAAGGAACTGGAAATACCTCATTTTCACCATGAGCTTGTATATGAAGCTATTATTATGGTTTTAGAGTCAACTGCAGAACGTGCATTCAAGATGATTTTGGATTTATTAAAATCTCTTTGGAAGTCTTCTATAATCACTGTAGACCAAATGAAAAGAAGTTATGAAAGAATTTATAATGAAATTCCCAACATTAATCTGGATGTCCGGCATTCATACTCTGTGCTTGAGAGATTTGTACAAGAATGTTTTCAGACTGGACTTTTTTCCAAACAACTAAGAGATCTTTGTCCTTCAAGGTGCAGAAAGCATTTTGTAAGTGAAGGAGACGGAGGAGGTTGTCTTAAACCAGAGAGTAACTGAATGTAAGAACTCTTGCAGTCTTAGATGTTATATATATATATATATATACACACCTATATATATGTATATATATATATTTATTTATATATATTTGTAATAGTTATTAAAACAGTTTTTTTTCAAAGCACTTATTTTGGGTACAAGGCATTTCTGAAATTTTATAAACTTACTTACTTTTAAGGAGAATTTTTAAAGAAGTGTTTTTTTTTTCTTTTTGAGGTAATAAAGGAGGGACAGAAAAATAACTGCTTGTTAAGTGGAAGATTCTAATAGGCTACCTTTTGTAAGTGCCATGTTTATGACCCAATCATTCCAAGTTTTGCATTGATGTCTGACTGCCACTCTTTTCTTTCAAGGACAGTGTTTTTTGTAGTAAAATCACTGGTTTATACAAAGCTTTATTTAGGGGGCAAAGTTAAGCTGCTAAACCCCATGTTGGTGGCTGCTGTTGAAATATTGTGCTTTGGTAGTAAAAAAAAAAAGTTATTTCCTTGTTTTAAAGAATTTTTTAAAAAATGAGTTAGTCATGAGACTTATTCATCTTTCCAGGGAACATACTGATTGGTTGTAAAGACTAGACAGTTAAGCTGTTAAGTAAATGGTGGCTGGAGCATCTATTTTTCTACAAAACTGGAAAAATAATCCTAGTTCTACAAAAATGTACAACAAAATAAAACATGAAGCAGTAAGAAAAAAAAAGAATACTAAGGTAGACTTATTTCTGTTCTAACAGGAAGTTGAGATATTTGGGTTGATGATAGTGATGCAATTTGTTTGTAGTAATACCATAGAGTCAAGCTTTCTGCCTCCTTGGAGAAAATACTTTTTAAGTATTTTCAGCAGCAAATTTAAGATTATTGCCCCCCCACTTAGATTGTTTATTTTTATCTTACAATCTTCTTGAGTTTATCATTTTATACAATCATTTGGGAAGAAATTGTCAATAAATCTTGAATACAGAAATGTTCCAAAGGCACAGTTAAATTGGATTTCATAAAAACAAAAATTGGATCTACATTTATATTTCCTTCCATTGTATACCAATTAGCTACCAGTGTTTCTGCTCTTTGACAATTGTAAAGTTCTCAATAACTGATTTATACATAAAATTAACAACATTAATAATAAACATTAATTATTATAGATTTTAGTCTTAAAATAATATTTATCTATTTCACATGACTTGAATTTCAATATGTGAAAAACATTTCAGGTTGCAAATACTGAACTTTGAAAATGTACAATCATACCTTAATAATAAATCCTTATGACACAACTTATTCATGTTCCTGAAACTCAATTTGATGGCTAACAAAGGATCTATAATCACATTCAAATTAAATTCAGATAAGGCATCATCTTATCAATTCTAAAAGCTAAACCAAAGCCAAAGCCAAAAAGCGATTTTTCACGAATTTATCCAGGTCAGGGTAAACCTTGATATGAACCTACTTACTATACTTGTATTCTGTGTTTACATTGCTGACTTCAAGAATCTGTTTATGAGACAGAAAAATAGAAAATTGGTGGATTGAAACAAAATTTTCATATTTATAAAAGCAGTTTTATGCAGTTAAAATTGAAACATAATAAACTAAGTGTGGTTTTTTTTTTGTTGTTGTTGTTTTTTGTTTTGTTTTGTACCAGGGATCAAACCCAGGGGTGCTCAAACACTGAGTGCTGAGATCCAACCCTTTTTATTTTGTATTTTGAGGCAGGGTCTCATTAAGCTGCTTAAAGCCTTACTAAGTTGCTGAGGCTGACTTTGAACTTGGAATCCTCTTGCCTCAGCCTCCCAAGTCACTGGGATTAAAAGCATGCACCACTGCACCCAGTGCTAAGGGTACATTTTGATGCACTTTGAAATATGTATATACCTATTGAATCATCAGAAAAAAATATGTATCTGTCACTCCCAAAAGCTTCCATGTGCTTCTTACTCATTTCTATCTCCTGTCCCACCCCACCCTTCCCTGTGCCCAGACAACTACTGATCATGTTTTGGTTCTTACATTTTATCTTGTGTTTCCTAGAATTTCATATTAATGGAATCACAGAACATGTTGTTTTTATGTGGCCTAAATTCTTTGACTCAGCATAATTCTTTTGATATTAATTTATATTACAATGTTATTGATAGTTCATTGCTTCTTATTGTCAGGAATAATTCTGTTGTATGAAAATGTGACTAAGGACTTAACCATTCACATAGTGATGGACATTTGGATCATATCCAGTTTTTAGTTATTACAATAAATTTACATTGGCAGTTCATGTGCAATTCTTTGTAGAAATGTGATTTTCTTTCTTGGGTAAATATAAGCAGAATATATATCAGATGATAGCTGTATGTATTACTATCAAACTGTTTCACCAGTGCATTGTATCATTTTATATTCTTACCAGCAGTTATGAGAGTGTACCAATTGCTGTTTGAAGAATTTAATTAATTGCAGCTTTAAGAGTGAGATTATGTCATCTTGTAGATTATGGCCAGAAACAACTCGTAGGGAAGGCCACTAGTTCCTTGCCAAAAGGCCTTCTTCATAGGCCCTCTCACAACATGGCAGCCTACAGCCCATAAGGCTGCCAGGGGAGTCCTCGTACTTTGAATCCCTTACTTAGAGCTAGTTGCCTCTTTAAGAGCTCACCTATTAGATTAGACCCAGGCAGGGTAATTTCACTGATAATTAAGCATTACCTCACATGAGACCTTAACTACACCTGCAATAGATCCTTGGCCATAGAATCATGAACATAATCATACTCTTCACTGTCCTCCTGCAAACAGGAATTCATTGGAACTAAAAGTTATCTTCTGAGCACATCAATAAAATGGATACAAATCTAGTTAGACTTGTCAGGAAAAAAGAGAACAGAGCAAAATTACAAATATGAGTATCTTTAAAGTGTCAGGAGTGAGAGAGATGATATCACAGAGTTGACACAATTTTGTATGAGTTTAGTGAGGAAATATTAGGAATAATAGAATCAGTTTTTTAATCCATTCAGACAAACTGATCTATGGTGTTTATACCAATGGTATTTAGGATAATTATTAATATGATTAGCTTTAAATCTATTATTTTGATATTTGTCTTCTACTTTTCTGTCTGTCCTTGATCACTTTTTTACCACTTGTCTTGCATTGTTTGGAGTGAGATAATTTTTATGATGCCATTTTATCCCTTTTTGAAATCATATACTCTATCACATTTTACCTGAAATTCTGAACTTTGGGATTGTGTCATGTTGCTAGCAATAATATCTAAATTTCATTATTCTAAATTTCTATCACTTTTGTAAATATGTTCTCTATGAGTTTAATCCCATGAAAAGCAAACCTTAGAGCCCCTAGCTTCTAAAATAGTCCATGAGCTAAGTTTAGGAAGCACTTGTTATTAGGAAACTCTAATGTTGGATGTTATATGTAGTTTAAATTTACCTCACCGTTGGTTACTTTCTCCTGAGATGTTAAAATTTAAACTCCATCTTTTCTCAGATAATTAAATGATGTGATCCTTATTAAAAGAGTCTCAAACACTTTGATATAATAATGGAAAAGAGGCTGGAAGCTAGAACATGAACATGACATTCAAGCAACATTATTAAACAAGCAGGCATGCAGCATTTAATTTAACTATGATTTCAGACATTGTACAATCCTCAGATCTAATACCTTAGGGGAGAAGAAAAATTACAATATATCTATATGCCCCAAGAAATTGTAATTTGAAAAAAAGTACTTACTTTGTTTAAATAATATCCACATAAGGTAAATTCCTATACATAGATTCAGATGGTTGTAAAATTTATTAGATTGGTAGAAGGCCATTTGCCCCTTATGTCTAGAAATTAGTCATTTAAAATTTTATTTGTCATTTTTCAACCATTCCTTTAGACATGATATTATAAGAATAATTTTAATATTTCCCAAGATTTTGTGACCAATAGCCACTTAAAATTTTCTTTTCTATTTTGGGAAGGAAACTTAGTTATTTGTAACATATCACATATGAACCACATTGAATAAATTATTTGCTATTTTAAGCACCTTTGCTTGTCTTTAATAACTAAGTCGTCTTCTCCTATCAAGTTAGTTATGGAATCTTTGCAGTGATTCTGTTATAATCAAATAACCTAGTTTTCATGTAGTTTTTCTTGGACTTTTAAAGCAGTCTTAGCCCTTACTTTCAGTTTTCTGGGACTCTGTAATAGAAACCTTGTTTCTAGTCACCCCCTCACTCCTACTGATTAACTATGAAACTTATTAACCATTTTAAGCTTTTCTTTTGTGTCAACTGATTCATCAATAACATTGTGATGCTATTTCTTCATAATAGGTCCAAAAATGTTCATCTGACCTCAGTTGCGTGGAAGAAGTCAAAAGACCTTGAGAATAGTTTTCTTTCCTGTTTTCTCCCCACCTACCGAACTCTACATTATATCCAAGTATGCTTTTCCCTGACTGCTCTTCTACTTATTCATCCTATCTTTACCTAAAACCTCCCAATTTGACTCAATGTTACCTAAGCAAAACAGCCTCTACTTCTCCATTATAGATTTATTTAGCATAAACAATGCAACCATTTTAAGATTTGAAAGAACATTAGTCCCCGTGCAATTAAGTAAAAGTGGATCACCTTGATAGCAAACTTGAGAATAATTGTTCTAGTGATTTTGTAACTTGGAATGTTGTATTTTAATAAAGACACACTCCAAGAAACATTGAAACATTGAAACAAGAATTTCACAAAAATATTTCAGATATTCTTTTGTACTATAGTTTAAGCACATCAGCTGTAAGGTTATAAGCATTTGAACTGATGGATTAGGCGTTCCTGGGAAGATTCTTTCCATTCTAATCACACCACAATTATATCATTTCCCCTTGTTTGTAATGCCTGGTGGCTCTTGTAAAGCTTCTATAATTTGCTGGAGAAAGTTATCTATTGTACACTGGCCAAAAACCTTGACAGCACTTGGCTCAGTGAAAAAGAAATGTTTCTTTTCTTTTTTAAAAAGGACATAAAAATGTGACCTCTTTAATGAATTTTAGTAATCAAATGTCTATTGCAGTTGTATTACTATGATTTATTTTACGCTCAGTATTTTTATTTCTCTGAAAAGAAACTTCTTGGGTGCGTTCTCTGTTAAATCTTTTTCGTATTAAGTATATTATCTTTAGCTTCAGATTTGGAATCTCATCAAAGGAAAACTTGTCTGACTAATTTTGCTAGTGTAGATAGAAATATGAGGAATAAATGATTGATAGGGTCTTATTTTAATTAGTATTGAATTTACAAACAATAAATGAATGTTATGAGAATATGAAAGGAGAAGATGTCAACAGGAAATAATGAGGTGGCTTTATGAATCTCTTGGCTGTTGCATATCTTCAAATAAAATTATTTACTGCTACTAATTTAGCTATACCAAGAAAAATGTTCTCGATTGGGAAGACTTTTTTGGGAGAAGAAAGGAAATACTGTTATTATTGAATGATCAGCAATGTTGTTTTATAGTTGTTCTTAGGAATGTTTTTGATATAGATTCACATAAACATACACACATACTTTAAAGATCATGTATTAGAATATACTTGAACACATACTGAGTGATCACTGAAGAAATTACACTGAATGCATTCCCTTTAGAATATACATGTGATTTTTATTTAGCCCTTATACTTTTATTTCAAATATTAATAGTGTAGGGGTTTTTGTGGTGAAATGTAAGGCAAAGATACACTATGTTTCTTAAGTTTAAATGTGACAAATTTGAATGTAAATATGTCTAAAAATCATTTGCATTTTGAGCTGCATTTTAGCTGGATTGTAGGAAAACAATAACTAGTGAATAAAAAAAAAAGAAAGAAAGAAAGAAAGAAAGAAAGAAAGAAAGAAAGAAAGAAAGAAGGAAGTCAGGAAAAAACCCCAGCACAAGAGAACTTAAGAACTCTGATGCCAAAGTCTGTTAAAAGAATCAAAAGAAGAACAGGAAGCAAATCTATATGAGAACAAATTTGCATGCAGGAAAATAAAATTAAAGTAACAGTGTCCTAGAAGGCAAAAAAGAAAGGGACCCATGGGGTTTACTCAGTTTGGTTTAGAGGTAGTGTGGACTTGCCTGTGCTCCTGTGACAGTGGTCACTAGCTTTGCTTCTTCGAATCTTCAATACAGATGCTGTAGCTCTAGCAAGTCATGATAGAGCAAGAAAACTGGAGTGAGCTCTACCATTATTAGGTGCTTATTACATATGTTATCGGTCCTCATAACCAAACTTTAAAGTAGGTGTCATTATCTCTATTTTCCAGATGAGGAAACTGAGCCTGAAAGTGCTATTTGATTCTTCTTGCTTTACCCAGATGAAAATGAAAGTTCAGTCCAGGTCTGTTGAAATTTCAAAACTTTTCTTCTGCTTTTATACAGAGCAATGCTAATAAAGGATGCCTGTGGTTTCATGATTTGTTTTGCATTTGGAAGAACTGTGAAGTTAATGAGTTTGAAAACTAACTGACTAATTGCATGTTTTTAAGTTAGTCTGTTTAAATTGCTCTAAATGAGTTTTAGCAATGTTTACATTATTTACATGCTGGATCAATGCAAGGCTATATACCTGCATTGACTGTTTTGATTCCTTTGCAAATGTTTGGAATTATAGTCAGAGGCTTGAATTTCCAATTTTTATCTCCATTTCAAAAACATAAAAAATTGTGTGTAGTTGAAGAAATTCTCTGAAATATTCTAAAGATAAATTTCAATTGATTAAGTCTTCAATAATCTTATTCAGTAATAAATCAGAATGACCAAAACACCTAACTTCTTTTCATATGGGTATGTGTCTTAGCACAAATTAAAAATAATTATCTATAATTATGAAAGATCGAGAGTGATTCTGCTGCCAGCTGCTTAAAAGCTTATGTGATTTCTGTCTTTATATTTCCTAAATATGAAATATAATAAAGTGATTGCTTATCATTTTTTTCAGTCCAGATTCTTCTGGAAAACAATTAAAGAACTGGCTCATGTGATCCTGAGGCTAGAAAATCTAAAATTTGTAGGACAGGTGCAATAAGAAGAAATATACATGTTGGTCTTTGCTCCTAGTCTCAGCCACAGAGCTCTTAAAACCATTGCAATTTCCTGAGTGATACGGTACTAAGAGAATCTTTTGTTCTAATATTTGGTCTTTGACCCCTGTTCCTATCATGGAGTTCCTAAATCCCTTGGAATTTTTCTGGGTGAAAAGAGTGCCTTTGTTCTAAAGAGAAGACTCTTGGACAGCTCCTGAATGGGAGTGGTCACCAGAACTACCAAGATGTGATTATGAGCTTGGAGCTTTCAACCCCACCCCATCCCCATTCCCCAGAGAGGGGAGAAGGGCCAGGAATGGAGTTAATAATTGATCATGTCTACCTGATGAAGCCTCCATAAAAAATGCTGAACTGTGGGATTTGGAGAGCTTCCTGGTCAGCAAAAATATCAGCAAAAACGCCCCAACTCAACAACAACAGAAAACTTAGACTTCTTTCTATGAATCTCTTCCTGTGCTTTCATCTGTACTTTTTCACATAACTTCAGTACTACCTGAGTACTATAAGATACTCTAGTAAGTACATTGATCTCAAGGAGAAGTTGGCAGAACCCCTATGTATAGCCAATCAGTTAGAAGTATAGGTGACCTACTGCCTGTAATTGGCATCTATAGTTTGTGTTCATGTACTCAGTAGGGTTGTCCTGTGTGACTAAAGTCCATACCTGTTAGATCTGATGCTGCCCTCAGGGAGGTAGTGCCAGGATTTAATTGAATCACAGGACGCTTAGTTGTTGTCCGCTGGAAAACCACCTGGAGTGTAGAGAAATATTTCCCATAAATCTGATGTCAAAAGTGTTGTATTCAGTAGTGTGTGAGTAGAAAGGTATAAAAATTTGTTTCCTTATCCCCTGGGAGGATCACAGGCTAGAAACTCAGTCAAGAATTCATCTTGCAATTTTGAAGCAAAATTTCTTCCACAGAAATCTCAGTTTGATTCTCTTTTTATTTTTTTTTTCTGTTCTTGACATTGTTAGGTTTTATTTTTTAATTATTTTAGTTTCTTTATTTTTTATTGAGAAATTTATTGATTGAACAATCATACAAGTTTTTAACAAAATAATATAAAATGTATATAGATTCTGAAGATTAGATTTACCCCCAAGAGTGCCCCCCCTATTACCCACCCTTATCCCTCCCTTCCCCTTCCCACAACATCTCTAAAAATGTATTAGGTTGTGTAACATTACACATTATGAGTTGTTGTACAATCATGAATGCATATAAAGTAACAATATGATATGCATTTGCTCCTAAACCAGAATTACCCCCATATCGTCCATACCCCAGTCTCTTGATTCTTCTACATTTTGCTCCTACAAATGATATAAATGTTTAGACTGTGGATTTTACATAATTAAATGATTGCATAAGTATTATTTGGATTCTCAGGGGTGTAAAATGTATGATACATTGTTGATTGTCTCCCTAGATGCCTCCCTTTTCTTCCTCCCTCTTGCCTCCCCCTCACACACTTATCTATGATTCCCCTAGATTATGTGTTGCTACACCTTTGCTCAGTCTAGTACATGAGTTTGACTACTTTTCACCCAAGTCTGGGTTTTGCTCTAGCCTCCACAAATAAGAAAAAACATTTCACCCTTGACTCTCTGGGTTTGGCTAATATCACTCAGCATGATTTTCTCCATTGCCGTGCATTTACCTTCGAAGGCCACGTTACCGTTATTTCTAATATATACATATCACAGCTTTTGGATCCATTCGTCCAGTGAGGGGCATCTGGGTTGGTTCCATAATTTAGCTATTGTAAATTGAACTGCTGTGAACATTGATTTTGCTGTGTCACTGTATTTTAAAAACTCTTCTGGGAAATACCCAGAAGAGGGATAGCTGGGTCATAAGGTGGATACATCCCTGATTTTTGAGGAATCTCCACACTGCTTTCCAGAGTGGCTGTACCAGTCTGAAGTTCCACTAACAGTGTGCTAGTGTGCCTATCTCCCTGCAACCCCTCCAGCATCTGTTTTTATTTATACTATTTATCTTTGCCAATCTGACTGGAGTAAGTTGAAATCTTAATAAAGTTTTGATTTGCATTTCTCTGATTACTAGTGATTTAGAGCATTTTCTCAGGTATTCATTGACTTACTGGATTTCCTCTGTTGAGAAGTTTCTATTTAGTTCTCTGGCACATTTATTGATTACGTTATTTGTTTTTCGTGTTAAGTTTCTTTAGTTCTTTGTAAATTTTGGATAATAGTCTCCTGTCAGAGGAATCACAAGCCATGATTATCTCCCATTCTGTAAGCTGTCTCTTGACAATTTTGATCAATTGTTTGGCTGAGCAAAAGGTTTTTAGTTTAATGGCATTCCACTTGTTGTTTTTTTACTTTAATTCTTTTGCTTTGGGAGTCTTGTTGAGAAAGTCATTGCCAACTCCCAAATGCTGGACTGTTAGTCCTAACTTTTCTTCTAGCAGTTGTATGGTGGCTGGTTTAATTCCTAGTTCCTTGATTCATTTTGATTTGATTTTTGTGCAAGACGAAAGATAAGGCTCTAATTTCAACATCCTGCAAATGGATGTCCAGTTTGTCCAGAACCATTTGTTGAATAGGCTGTCATTCCTCCATGTTATATTTTGACCCACTTTGTTAAAGATCACATGTTTAAAGATTTGTGGGTTTGTCTAAGAGTCTTCTATTCTATTCCTTTGGTCTTCACTCCTATTTTGATACCAGTGCCATACTGTTTTTACCATAGTGCTATAGTAGTTTTAGGTCTGGTATCGTGATCTACCTATTTTGTCTTTCTTGCTTAGTAATGCTTTGGCTATTCTGGACTTCTTTCTCCAAATGAATTTGAGAATTGCTTTTTCTATATCTGTAATGAATGATACTGGTATCTTGATGGGAATTGCATTGAATTTGTATAGTGCGTTTGGCAGAATGGTCATTTTAATTATATTAATTCTGCCTAACCAAGAGCCTGGAACATCTTTCCAGCTCATCAGGTCTTCTTTAATGTTTGATAATTTTCATTGTATAAGTCTTTTACTTCCCTTGTTAGATTACTTCCCAAGTATTATATTCTTTTTCAGAATATTATAAGTGGGACTGATTTCTTCATTTCTTCTTCTGTCCAATAATTTTTAGAGTATAGGAAAGCTATTGATCTTGTAGCCTGCCACTTTGCTAAATCTGTTCATAAGCTCAAGCAGTTTTCTAGTCGAGTTTCTTGCATCTTCCAGATATAGGATTATGTCCTCAGCAAAAAGGAATAGTTTGATTTCCTCTCTTCCTAATCTTATACCTTTGGTTTCCTTCTCTTGCCTGATTGTTCTGGCTAGGATATCAATAACTATATTGAATAAAAGTGATGAGAGTGGACAGCCTTGTCTTGTTCCCAAGTTTAGTGGAAATGCTTTCAACTTTTCTACATTTACTATTATATTTACTGAGGGTTTGTCATATACGGCCTTTACATAGTTAAGATACGTTGATCCCTATCTTTTCTAGAATTTTGAGCATAAATGCATGCTGGATTTTATCGAAGGCCTTTTCTGCATCAATTGAGATGATCATAATATTTTTGTCCTTAATTCTGTTTAAGTGATGAATCACATTTATTGATTTGCATATGTTGAACCAGCCTTGCATCCCTGGAATGAAGCCCACTTGATCATGATGAATTATCTCTTTGATGTGTTTTTGAACACACTTTGCTAAAACCTTACAAAGGATTTTTTGCATCAGTATTCATGAGGGATATTGGTCTGTAGTTTTCTCTTTTTTGATGTGTCTTTGTTGTGTTTTCATATCAGGGTTATGATATGAGTTGCCTCATAAAAAGTGTTTGGGAGAGTTCCCTTTATTCAATTTCTTCAAATAGTTTAATAAGGAGAGGTGCTAACTTCTCCTCATAGGTGTGGTAAAAGTTAGCAGGGAATTCATCAAGTCCTGGGATTTTCTTCTTTGGAAGGTTTTTAATTACTGTATGGATTTTAGTGCCTGTTATTGCACTGTTTCAGATTTCAATATTGTCCTGCATCAATTTGAGGATGTTGTATGTGTCTAGAAATTTGTCCATATCTGTCAGCTTATTTAATTTAGAGGAGCATAATTTTTCAAAATATGTTCTTAAAACCAGTGGATTTCCATGGGGTCAGTGGTGGTGATCACTTCCTTTTCATTGGTGATTTTGTTGATTTGCTTCATTTCCCTCCTTTTAGTGAGATTGGCTACAGGTCTGTCAATTTTATTTATTTTTTAAAGAACCAGCCCTTTGTTTCATCAGTTATTTTTATTGTGTTTTGTTGTTATTGTTCTTTATTTTCAGCTCTGATCTTGATTATATTCTGTCTTCTGCTGGCTTTTGTAGGGATTTGAGGTGGAGCATAAGCTTATGCATTTGGGTCTCTCCTAATTTTTAATGTAGGCACTTGCGTTATAAATTTTCCCCTGAATAATGCTGCCGTGCTGTCCTTGAGGTTTCAATATGTTGTGTCTTCATTCTCATTCGCTTTCAACAATTTCAATTTGATTTGATTGAATTGGGTCCACCCAAATTATTTACAATGGTATCCTTTACTTAAAGTCAACTGATTGTAAATGTCAACCACATTCACAAAACATAGCTATCCTTCAATGTCTGAAGGGACTTGTTTCCAGCACTCTACCTGGATACAAAATCCACAGATGTTCAAATTCCTGATACCAAATGATATAACCTATGCAAATCCTCCTATATACTTTAAATCATCTCTAGATTATTTAAATACCTAATGTAATACAAATACTATGTAGTTATGTTGTTTACAGAATAAGGATAATTTTTAAAATTGTACATGTTCGGTATAGAAACAATTCATTTTATAATATGTTCCACGTGTGATTGGTTGAATCCACAAATGCAGCGAGCCCTCTGCACCTTCTGAGCAACACCTAGATCTGTGGTTGATTATGTGGCTCAGCACTACAGCCTGGTCAGGTGTGCTCAGGAAATCAATTATAGCACATTATGTTTCTCAAAGTGCAGATCAAACATTCCTATGTGTACATAAGGAAGTTTTTAAGGGATTTATGTGTCAACAAATCAAGGAAATTCTGGGTATCAACAACATGTTTTTTGGTAAAATCTCTTTTCAGATAGACTACAGTTTGTTCCCTGTGTTATTTTGCTCCTACAAATTGATATAAGAAATTATCTGAGATTTTTCCACATTTAATTATAGGGGCCAGAGGGTGGAATGGGGGAAGAAATAATGAAGCAATTTGGTAACAGCTATGCGGAAAAATAACAAAAATACCTTTTCATGTTTCTGAATATATGTTGAAATCCTGACTTACCTCCCATGATAGATGACTACCTTGCCCTACTCACACACACATTTTCTGGAATGTTAACCCTAATTAATCCAATATCAGCAAGTACTTCTTAACAATTACTATCCTATTGCAAAGCTTTTCCTGCTTTTTTTTTTTATCTATAGCCAATATAAGTTCAATGTTGTGTTTTCCTTTCCTAAATTTTATAAATATGTTCTTCATTCTAAGTTGGATAGATATTTCTAACTGCTACCTGCTAGGAAGAGTTGAAGGAACTTTTTTCAGGTTTTGGCCTTTTTAATTTTTTTTTCTGGCTAGTACGTGTAATGTCTCAATAAAGCTTATTATTTCATAGATCCCTCAGTCTCAAGAGTTTTAGTTTAACAAAGCTTATGGTTTTCTTTCTCTTTGCAGGCAAGGCCCAATAGCCTCTTAAACAGCTAACAAATTTCACTGTTTTCTACTCTCTAGAAAGATAGAAAACTTTTCCTAACATAAATAAAAATTCCAGGAAGCAAGGTCATGACCTGCATGATATAAAATCTCACTTGCTAACTTCTGGAAATAGTCCTCTGATTGTAGATGCATTGTTTGTTTTTAAATTAGCTAATGTATGAGAGAAAAGGCAGAGAGTGAGAATGCTTTTTAACATTGAAATTCAATCTTTTTTTTTTTGCATGTGGTATTAGAGATTGAACCCAGAGATATTCTACCACTGAGCTATATCCCAAACCCTTTTGATTTTCTACTTTGAGATATGGTCTTGTTAAGATGCCCAGGATGGCCTTGAACTGGCAATCATCCTTCCTCAATTTCCTGAGTTGCTATGATTATAGGCATGCTCCACAGCACCCATCTTGAAATTCTATATTCAATGCAAATATTATGTGCAAAATGTAATATTCCATTTCCTCTGTTAAGAGAGAAAACTAGACCCTCCATTTTTTGACAGTAAGAATTTTTCTGTATTGACTTTCTGGTGCTGTGTTTGAAGTATTAATTGGCCCAATAGTAACAGTACTGACATGGCTGCTATATATTATAGTTGACATGAAACAAAGTGTTCCTAGCAAATATTTTTATATGCCCTATGAAAAATATTTGGCCTTTGTCACAGTTCCTAGCACAAAGTTCCTAAATCTTTGAAATTTCTATTGATCACAAGGAGCCCCCTAGATAACACCTGAGTTTATGCTAGTAAAATAATTTATGATGGAGTTTTTGGAAAACCTCAGAATGGGGCTAGATATCAGAAAGACCAAGTGGGAATTTTGGGACCTTCCTCTGACTTCTAGGGAGGGAAGAGGGGCTGAAGGTTGAACCATATAAGTAAACACTTGGAGTGAAATAAGTAGTAAGCACATCCACCTACCAGAGGATGGCCCCCAAAGTCCATGGAAATAACTACTCTTATCTTTGAGGACTGTTCCAGCCCACATCCTAGATACCTCTTTAGCTGACCGTTCATTTATATCATTTATAATAAACCAGTAAATATCAGGAAAGTGAATTCTTGAGTTCTGTGATCAGTCCTAGCAAATTATTAAACCATTGGAAGGAGTCACAGAAAACTTCAAATTTTTAAATTTATTTTATTTAGTTGTATTTATTTATGGTATTAGAGGGAGTCATTGCTACATATTCATGCATACATGGATATTGACAAAGTAAGTTAAGGCCAATCCTAGTCCAGGATCTCCCCCCTTTGACCACTCTCTGTTCTCATGTCTCCTCTGCTTCACCCCATGTTATAGATAGAAATAAGTATATACTTATGTATTAATTTTTTAATTTTCTGATCCTCTCTGCTAGCCCATGTATTGTTTGCTTCTCATGGGAGTCAAGGTTTCCCAGATGCTTTGAAACTCCCCCTAATCCCTCCCTTCAGATGCTTTGATAACTATCCCCAATACCTCATTCCCCTCTGTGCCCTATCTTTTCTCCCCCCACCTTCATAGTTATGGTTCCCCCTGCTTATGTGAAAATTCACCTATATTGAGTTTATTTTTGAGCTTAGCTAACTTTAAATCTATCTTAGATTTTACTCTAGCTTCCACATATGAGAGAAAACAGTTGGCCCTTAAGTCTCTGAGTTTGGGATATTTCACTCACCATGTTTTTTTGCATCTATTTGGCTGCAAATGCCATAACATCATCCTCTCTAATAGCAGAATAGAACTCCATTGTATATGTATGTATGTGTGTGAATATATGTGTATGTGTATGTATGTATATGTATATGTATGTATGTGTGTGTGCCTATATATGTGTTTTTTAATCCACTCATCCAGCGAGGGGCAATAGGGTTGGTTCCATAGTTTAGCTATTGTAAATTGAGCTGCTATAAATATTGATGAAGCTGTGTATCTGTAGTGTACCAATTATAGCTGTTTTGGGAAAATCCCCAGGAGTGGGATAACTGGGTCATAATGTGGTTCCAGTACTAGTTTTTTGAGGAGTTTCCACAATGCATTCCAGATTGGCTGTACAAGTTTGCAGTAGCATCAACAGTGTAATAGTGTTCCTTTCTTCTCACATCACCTCCAGCATCTGTTATTGTTCATATTCCTCATTTTTGCCACTGTGACAGGAGTGAGGTGAAATCTTAATGAAGTTTTGATTTGCATTTCTCTGATTGCTAGGAATGTAGAACATTTTCTCATTTATTTATTGGCTTTTTGGACTTTCTTCCATTGAGAAGTTTCTATTTAGTTCCCTAGCCCTTTTTATTGATTGGATTATTTGTGGTTTTAATGTTCAGTTTGTTTTTTTTTTTAGTTTTTTGTATATTCTGAATATTAGCCCTCTGTCGGAGGTGTAGAAGGCAAAGATTTTCTCCTATTCTGTAGGTTCTTTCTTGACACTCTTGACTAATTTTTTTAGCTGTGCAGAAGCTTTTCAGTTTAATTGGATCCCACTCATTTATACTTGGTTTTAATTCTTGGGCTATGAAAGTCTTAAGGAAGATAGTGCCTACACCAATGTCATGGAATGTTGATCTTAGTTTTTCTTCTAGCAATTGTATAGTTGCTGGTTTAATTTTTAACCCTTTGATCCATTGTGATTTGATTCTTGTGCAGGGTGTGAGATAAGGATATAATTTCAGTTGTCTGCATATGACTGCCCAGTTCGTCCAGCACCATTTGTTGAACAGGCTATTTGTCTTCCATACTATAATTTTGCCCCTTTTGTCAAATATCAGATGGTTAAAGATTTGCGGATTTGTCTCCGTATCTTCTAGTCTGTCACATTGCTCTTCAAGTCTTTTTATACCAATACCATGCTGTTTTTGTTACTATAGCCCTATAGTATAATTTCAGGTCAGGTATTGTGATACCTCCTGCTTACTCTTTCTTGCTTAGTAATGTTTTGGCTATTCTGGGTCACCTGTTATTCCAAATAAATTTTAGAATTATTTTTTCTATATCTGTGAAGAATATCATCGGTATCTTGATGGGGATTTCATTGAATATATATAGGAATTTTGGCAAAATAGCCATTTTAATTATATTGATTCTGCCTAACCAAAAACATAGAATGTTTTTCCATCTACTCAGGTCTTCTACAAATTTGTTTTCTTAATGTTTGATAGTTTTCATGGTAGAGATCTTTTATATCCTTTGTTAGATTGATGCCCAAGTATTTTATTCTTTTTGAGGTTATTGTGAATGGGAAAAATTTCTTGATTTCTTTTTCAGCAGAATATTTGCTGAAGTATAGGAAAGCTACTAATTTATGAGTGTTGATCTTATAACCATCCACTTTACTAAATTCATTTATAAGCTCTAAAAGTCTTCTTATTCAGCTTTTTGGTTCTGCTAGTTATAGGATCATATCATCAACAAATAGAGATAGCTTGACTTCCTCTTTTCCTATTTGAATTCATTTTATTTTCTTCTCTTGTTTGGTAATTCTGGCTAGGGTTTCGAGAACTATATTGAGTAATAATGGTGAGAGTGGACAGCTTTGTCTTGTTCCTGAATTCAGTGAGAATGCTTTCAGTCTTTCTCTAGTAAGTATAATGTTGGCTATGGGTTTGTCATAAATGGCTTTTAAAAAATTAAAATATCTTCCTTTGATCCCTATCTTCTCAAGAGTTTTGAGCATAAATGGGTGTTGAATTTTATCAAAGGTCTTTTTCTGCATCAGTTGAGATGATCAAATGATTTTATCTTTAATTCTGTTTAAATGATGAATTACATTTATTGATTTGCATATGTTGAACCAGCCTTGCATTCCCAGAATTCAAGACCACTTATTCATGATGTATTATCTTTATGATGTGTTTTCAATGCGTTAGGATTTTACTAAGGATTTTTGAGTATATGTTCATCAGGGAAATTGGCCTGTAGTTTTCTTTTTATGATGTGTCTTTGTTGGGTTTTAGTATCAGGGTTATATTTGCTTCATAAAAAAGATTTGGAAGGGTTCCAACCCTTTCAATTTCATGGAATAGCTTACAAAGGAGAGGTGTTAATTCTTCTGTAAAGGAAACTTCAATTTATAGTCATGTCATCAGAAGTGCCAGATGCCTACGATTTGTTCTGGTTCATGAAGGAGTGGGAAGTCTTGTGGGACTGAGCCCTTAAACTATGAGATGTGCCTAAAGTATGAGACTTCCAGGGTGGTAGAGTCAGACTTGAATTGAATTTTTAAATCCCTAGTTGGTATCCAGAAAATCATAGAACTGATAGTTGGGGTTGTAAAAATTCCTCAAAATACCTCAGACCTCCCAAGGTTCTCATTGTACATTTTTTTTTTAAATCTAAAGGTTAGAAGTTTATTTTCTCTTTGTACATTTTTAACCTAGAACTCATAGAAAAGCAATAACTTCATTGATGAGGTAAATATTGCAAACTCCTATTATTATTTCATTATGTATCTTCAGATGATTTATTTCGATTTGGTGAGCAGCTTTTGGAATGTAATAAGAATAAGGTGATAGCGAAGATACACTTGGTAAATTGTACATCTTAAAAGAAAAATGATGAGTTGTTTCTGTCATCACCTTGAATTGGTGGGTGAGAGCTGCTTGTCTTTATGGCTCTTCATTAAGGTATGATGTTAAGTGATTCTGTCACTGACTTTGGTTTAGATTCTGAATACATGCTCTTTAGCCCATCTGTTTTTATAGTGAAATACATAGTCGAAATATCTAGGTTTCCTTCTAAATTATTCCCTCCATTGTCTAACTTTTACTCTTGGTTTTTGGATTTTTCCACTTAGTTATTTCTCATATTTCAAAGATCTAATGGTCTTCTATTATGCATTAGTCACAACATATGACAAGTTCTTTGAGAGCCCTTTGACATAAGACAGAAATGATCCCTGGTCTGAGTTAGCAATGCAATATTACTAATAAAAAATATAGTGGTGGAATGATTCCAACATTAGTGATTACAATTCATTTATTGCATCTTATAGATCTGAACTGGAATTTTTTAAATGATGTCATTACATTTATTGGGGGATATGCAAGGAAATAAATTGTATAGCATGAATATAATTTTTCGAAGACATTTCCCTGTGAAGGAACAGAGAAAATTGTGTTTATTACAAACCTGCTTTGTGTTAGACACCATTAACTAATATTCATTACTTTCTTGCCCTGTACCTCAATCCTTAGAGCTGGAATTACGGGACCTTAATCCTTTATATGAGATCCCTGAGGCTAAATATGTCTCAGAATTCAGAAATCTTTAGGTTTTAGGATCAGGGTTTCTCCCTGTGATGAACATTAATTCTTTCTCACTCAATGTGAGGGCATCTACACATAGTGGAATAAGCTTCCTGTCAGTTTGAGTCAGGTTTGTGGACAACAGGTTCAGGTCAGGTCAGATTTTTTTTTCCACTAAGAAAAAAAATTGCTTTCAATAGTTTTGGGGTTTGGGAGTTATGAATAAGAGATAATACGCCAGTATTAAACCAGCTTTAGAAGGGGAAAAATTTGGCATCTAGAGTTAAGGATGCAGACTTTAAACCCAGACCTGTCTTGATCCAGAGATTCTGATGTGATTGAGCCTGAAATGAGGATTTGTGGTAATGTATTCATGAAGAATAATTAGAAAATTGGGTTCTTCAAGGGGCACTGAAAATGAAAGCTCTCCAAGATTATATATTATTGAATAAATACTTTTTTTTAAAGAGAGAGGGACAGTTAGAGACAGAGACAGAGAGAGAATTATTTTTTTTAATTTAGTTTTTCATTTGTCTTTCATTGTTCCAACACTTTGTTGTGTACATGGTGCTGGGGTTTGAACCTGCATGCTCGAGCATGCCAGGCAAGCACTGTAACCACTGAGCCACCACTCCAGCCCTGAATAAGTATTTTTTACACTTTTCAACAATTTTCCAATATGATTTCCTATAGAGATGGTTATTTTACAATAACAATCTATGGTTTTCAAGTTAACTTATACTTAATAATGGGGAAGTTTATATGCTTTCTTCAATACTTACCTAGTATCGGATTAAGTCAATTGTTGTCAAGAGATTGCTTTCACACTAAAAGTTTGGTGCTACATTAGATTTGTAGGACCCATGAAGCTTTTATCTTCATGAAAACTCCTGTGGGCTATTAATTAGTAAGGCTTATGCTCCTGTGTATTCAGATCTTGCAAAGGTCTCACTTTTTCAAGCCTATGAGAATGTGTAGGATTTTATTAGGTAATAAGTGGATACCACTGGCAAGATGACAGTGCAGTTTTGCCTGGGCAACAACAACAACAATAACAACAACAACAACAACAACAAAAATACTGGCAAAAGTACTGTGAACACTCTGGGATGCTACCCTGCCAGAATTTTAACTTGGATTTTCAGAAAAACATGATGTTATCCTGAATACCAGATGCTGCGTGCGAAAATTTTGGACCAAGTAATCCTTTATTGGAAGGCCAAACATCATCCCGAAGTGTTGCAATAAGCCAGAATTTTCTGCATTACCACTCTACCCTTAGGTGAACTTCCTATTATTATACCACAAACAAACATAGAGTCATTATAGTGGAATGTTTTAAACTGGAAATAAGTAATGATATTGTTACTGTGCTGAGTGAAAACTTACATACAATTCATCACATAAATTCTAAGAAATTAGTTCTTTAAAATCCCTGAAATTTTCACTCTTTGGTGTTATCAATAGGTAGTAAGAAACCATATTATAAAATCATCCACTATAACAGTATTTTACACTTGAGTGAAATTAGTTAAAAACTTGGTAAAGAAATATTATATTACATCCATAAATTAGATATAATAACTACTCATGGCTTAGTAATTATAAAAACAATTTGTAGTTGATCATATCTAGGTCTTAAATTTTGACCTCTCAAGAAATAAATTTTTTAAGAATGTAACATTATGACCAATATTCAGAAAAGTAGTTATTATGCATTTTAAAAGATATCAAGTATATCATGCTTATTTTCCCTTTGTTGATAGAAAGTTGCAATTGGAAATTATGCAAAATATCTAATGTTGAATTTATTTAAGTGAGAGATTAGCTAAATTAAAAAGTCATTCATAATTCAAAGTCTACTTTTGATCCCTATTGGAGTCATTTTTAATATGCTTATCATATCAGACAAAAATTTAAAAAACTATTTAACACCAAAAACCTCACAAGGTTGAAATTAAAATAAGCAATCTTCTACTCCTACTCAAACTTCTAAAATTATTTCATCCCTGGGATTCTGTGGAATATTGTGTTTTTTTTTTCTAAAGAGAGAAGGACAGTGAGAGAGAGAGAGAGAGGAAGAGAGAGAGAGAATCAATTTTTATTTAGTTTTTCACATGGTTTTCGTTACTCTGACACTTAGTTGTGTACATGGATGCTGGGGTATGAACCCGTGTACTTGCGTATGCCGGGCAAGCACTGTAACCACGGAGCTACCACTCTAGCCTGGAATATTTTTTAATGTGTTAGATAAACCCACTTTTGTCACAATTGTATACATTGTCTCATAAACAATGTAATGGTATCTATACTATTCTTCCCATAATATTCCTTTAATCATTCCTTTAATAACCATGACTCATATGCCTATTTTCTTTAAATAATGCCAAATATTCTGTTAAATGTTATCTAATACTTCTAATGACCATACACTGATGATTATGTAAACATTTATGGCTTGTTTGTGTGAGAACAATTTTTCTCACTAAGAAATATCCATGCATGATATCACTGATTTAAATGCACATTGGTTTTAGACATGCATGCCCTTAATATAGCTGAGAGAAAATGCATCAATTATAGTACCTCTCTGGTACTCAGGAATAGAAAATGAAGCATTGTTGTCCCTGAGCATCTGTAAGGGTTTGGTAGCAGTACTCCCAGTGGAAACCAAAATTAGCAGATGCTCAAATTCTTTATAAAAATGGCATAGCATTTGCATATAACCTATGTCCATCCTCCTGTGTACTTTAAGTGATCTCTAATTTACCTATATCTAATAAAATATAAATACTATGTAAATAGCTGTTACACTGTATTATTTAGGGAATAATGACAAGAAAAAAGTGCATAGTTTTTTCAACATAGACACAATTTTTTAAGAACTTTTTCTGTCTGTAGTTGATTGAATCCATAAATACAGACCCATGAATGTGAAGTGTCAACTGAACAAGGAAAAAAAAAGATATAAAAACACACAAAAAGAAATTGCAGAATGACAAGTTGTATTTTTATTCTGACTAAAGATGAAAATATGGGGAATTAATCAGAAAAACACAGATTGACCACACTAACATTTTCATGTCAATTTAGTCACGAAATATAATGACTGTGTGGCTAAGAAAGGGCAAAGGAGATGAATATATAGTAAAATATTTTCAAAATAGATTAGATAAAGACTTGTGGTGCTCCTTATGTAATTGTAACCTAAATACAAGAACAATTTAGAAGGGCAAGAAAATGTATAGAGTACTGTATAAAAGAGAGAGAGAAAGGCTCTGAGGTCTCAATACCTCTTGGGGTGCTCTCCCAGCAAACTAACTTCCTCCCACGAAGACCACCTCTTTAATCTCTTTAAGGTTCCACCACCTACTTATAGTGCTACAAATTATTAACATAAGGGCTTTTGGGGGACACTCATGCAAACCATAGCAGAGTTCACATCTCCTGTAGAATGGAGTAGAGCCTAGCTGTTGTTCATATCATGCCAGTGGTTTATGATATGCTTATGCATGTGCTTCCTGCATCTATACAAATTCACAAAATGACTTTCTAGACTGTACAGTCGATAAGCACCATGTGTAAGCAGCCATTTTCCAATGACAGAGAGAACATTGGTAAAAAGAATAAGTAGATGAAAAAGTTTCTACTTGGAACATTTATTGTTTATTATAGAGAAGATGTCTAGTGGAATTCCAGCATCCTATGTGGGATATTTATGTCTTGATAGCTGATGTGGAGCCAATATTTAGTCCTTGGATTTGTTTATTTATTTTTGTTTGTTTTTTGTTCAGAGATTTATTTGTTGAACAATCAAACAAGCTTCTAATGAATAATATAATATATATATATATAAATTTTGAAAATTAGATTTACCCCAAGAGTCCCCCACAATTACCCACCCTTATTCTGCAACCCCTCCTTCCCAAAACATCTCTACAAATGCCTTAGGTTGTATGACATTTAAATTTCTGCTTTAACTGTTTTATATTTTTGTTCAACAGGAAGTGATTGAATCCTGGAAAAACTGTTTACACTGTTTATATTTAAACCATCACACTCAAAAAAATACAGAGTCCAGGAAACTTATTTATTAATTTTCCAAGGAATATTTGCAAAAATTAAGAAAGTATGTGCTTGATCAAACAAATAGTAGAATGTAATATTGTTCCCTTAAATATTGATTCTCTAGAGCCCTCAATATTAATCTATTCAATTTCTCTATTATCAATTTACGTTTGAACAAAATATTTTACTTCTTTGTCAAGGCTTGAGATCCCTTGAAATGAATCATTTTTGTTCAAAAGATTCGCTGAACCTAAATTATTCTTTCAAGCTTGATTGACTCCATTGCCTGGGGTCTATGCTTATTGAGTAAGATGTCTGACACAATGGTCTATGTTTAATTTAAATGATATCTACCATGAGCTTTCTCTTGCAGTTTAATTCAAATAAATTAAATATATGTTTGCTTCAACTACACTGTGCAGAACAAATGAATACAATCTGATGTGTCATTTTTAAATGTGATAGAGTGGAAAGGACAATAAGCTTTGAATCCAAAGTATCACATTTCCAGGCGTGTCTCCCACTCAGCATTTGTCAGATTCTAAATCTAAATCTATTTCTTTAAGTATGAATAGAAGGTTTTATGTGATATTTCTTACAGATTTGTTTTAAGGATCAAATCATGTGAGTCTATTTTAAAAAATGCTTTTAAAAAATAATTTCTGTGTCAATGAAAGATATTGTTAAAAAATACATAGGAAGAACTTGATCTGAACAACAACTTAAAGGACTGTGACTACCTCCCACAACCAACTTTTTTCTGAATTCCCTGAGCTGCCTCCTGCAATGGAATGGAAAGTTGATATCTACTAATCAGACCGTAGGAGGCAACTGGGTTCCTTGGTCAGAAGTCACCCCAATGAAATGAAACCAAGAAATTAGATGTCCCCTCCTGATAAGAAACAAGGAAGAATGGAAAATTTAGGAAATTATTTCAATTTCTTAAGAGACAAATTCTGAGGACTATAATAGCTTGCTAGGCCTGCTGTAACAGACACATATGGTCCTCAGCTTAGGATGGTTCAGCTTATGATCTTTTGACTTCAAATTGGTGTGGAAATGATAAAATTCTGTAGAAACTGTGTTTCAAAATTTGAATTTTGATCTTTTCCAAGGCTAGCAATGTGTGATATGATATTCTCTAAAGATGTTGGGCAGCTGCAGGAAGCCACAGTTCCTAGTCAGCCATGGCATCATGACGGTGAACACGAACACTCTGTAGAGTACTGTGTTCTGGTATGTGGTTGGGTGCACTAAAGTCACTTTTAATTTATGGTTTTTTCAATTTACAATGGATTTATCTAGACCTAACCCCATTGTAAGTCAAAGAGTATTTGTATGACAGACTTAGGGGTTTACAGCACTAGAAGTTGGAAGTCCAACATCAAGCTGTCAGCAGATTTCTTTTCTCCTGCTTGGACTTGTGCATGGCCATCTAGCTGGGTCCTCACATGGCATTTTCTCTATGCATGCATTCCTAGCATTTCTTATTCTTCTTACAAAGATACCTGCTACATTAGAAAAGGATCCCACTTTTGTGACCTAATATTTGTACTAACTACTATGGAAAATGAATATTACTGTTCTATATTACTACTGTGACATAGAGATATTATAATAAATAGTTATGTATAAACCCAGAAAAAGCAGTATTATTGTCAATCATATTCTATCAGGTTGGTACTGAATACCACATTCTTAATTATTTACCTGTAAATTGTTCCTTCAAGGTACAGTCACATTCAGGATTGTGGTTTCAAGGTAAAAATTGGGGGTGGACATAATTCAGTATTTAACAAGAACTTAAATAAATGTCAACAAAGAGACAAAAGATGGAATTTGAAAGAACTTTTTGAAACAGAATCAACAGCATTATTTGATCAGCCAAGTATAGGAAATGCGGACAGCATGAGAAGGGAGTTAAAAAGCCTTTACTGGGCATTTAACATATGCTGGACATTTCACCAGTGCTTGAGATGCAAAGGTGAATATAAAAGACAGAGCCTTAATATCCAGATCTTTGACCCATTTTGATTTAATTTTTGTGCAGGGCGAAAGATAAGGATCCAGCTTCAGTTGAATTCAACAAATTTAACACCATTTGTTGAATAGGCTATCTTTCTTCCGCACTATGATTTTGTCCCCTTTATCAACTATCAAATAGTTAAAG